>JASTWQ010000944.1:0-51321 GCA_035220615.1 Leptothorax acervorum
AACTACGAAAATTTGCTGTACTCAGAAGAAGACACAAAGTATTGTTCACGAAGAGCACCCTTACATACCCTTCCTAAAAGTTAAAGCTTAGAATTGATAGTATTACGCAACTCGTCACAATTTACATTTTTTATAAGCAACACGGTTGTAAGCAGGTCACAAAGTTATCGTACGTCGGTTGTAAGCCAGTCGTCAACAATCACAAGGTGGTCGTAAGATTGTAATAAACGGTCGTAAGTTGGTCGTAAGCGGTCGTAAGAAGAATAAAATTAATCGTTTAACACGAAATTTGAAAGGTTGCGCGTTATACCTCGGTACTCGAGTAGTTAGGCATAATAATTAGAGGATTATTATTAATTTGTAAGTATGCCTTACTCGAACGAAGAAGCTGCGTTAAGTTGTCGGTGTTGGGTAGAGCTGGAAGTTTTCGAGCAGCTGAAAGAATGTGGCAAAATGAATATCCCGATCGTACACCACATTCGCGCAAAGTTTTCAGTCGTTTACAACGTCGAATTATTGTAAAAGGTATCGTTCAGCCGGACCACAATAAGAGAAGGCAAATTCATCGACCAGTTTCGTTCAGTAAGAGCACCTGATATAATGGACGTCTGCCCTGTAAATCCGCACGATTCTCTGATGCGTCGAGAAAGAGATAGTGGAGTAAGTATTTCCTATCATGTCGAATTTTTCGAGAACATTCATTCCACCCATATCGGATGTCACTTCACCAGGCCATGACATTGAACGATCATAGAGAAAGACGGATATTCTGTAATTGGATTACTGAACAATTACCTAATTTCCATAGAAGTATCTTATTTTCTGATGAGTGCACCTTAAAAGTGACGGCGAAGTGAACACACATAATGTTCGTTATTGGGCACACCAGAGAATCCACATTGGTATCGAGAATTGGATCATCAACATCTCTGGAAAGTGAATGTTTGGTGCGGAATTATTGATACGCATATCGTCGGACCATTTTTCTTTCAAGAGAACTTGAACAGTTGGGTATACGTCGATTTACTCGAAAACGAACTTCCACACATTTACTTGAAGATGTTCCACTTCAATTACGTATAAATGGTGGTTTCAACAGGATGGATGTCCCGCCCACACGTCTGTCATTGCTCGTCATCAATTGAACCGTACATTTCCCGGCCGATGGATAGGCAAATACGGTCCACATAATTGGCCACCGCGATCACCGGACCTTACAATTTTAGACTATTATTTATGGGGAAGAATAAAAGACCTCGTATAACCGCGAACGACCTACCACTGCAGAAGACATGAGGAACAGAATTCGCCAAGCCATTCAGTCTCTAGATACTGCCGAAATTCGTCGGGCGACGGATGATTTCCAACGCAGGGTAACAGCCTGTATTGATGCAGGTGGTGGACATTTCGAACATCGAGACTGAATAACATGCGTACGCACAAAAGTGACGGCAAAGGGAACCACCTAAAAAAGCACCCCCGACGAGTTGACGGCAAGGGAAACCACCTTAAAAAAGCACCCCGACGAGGTGACGGCAAGGGGAACCACCTTAAAAAAGCACCCCGACGAGGTGACGGCAAGGGGAACCACCTTAAAAAAGCACCCCGACGAGGTGTAAGTCCGACCTTGTGACCTCCTCGTGGTACACCTTGGGTAACGCGAATACAGGCGGCGCTGATTATTTCATTTAGAAATTTGAAAAACACTACTTTGACCTCGATTTATGCCCAAGGTCGACCTCAAGGTCAAATTCAAGGTCACCGCCAGATAGATCCCTCGAATCCATGCAAATTTTGTCTGACCCATTTTTTGTACAAGTGCATCCCTACGTTTTAAAAGGGTGGGACGGGTAGTCTTGAAAACTTGACCTTCACACGACCTCTGAGGATATTTTTGACCTTGACTTAATAACGTATTCGAATGTGAAATTTCCGCTCTTTTCATTTCTGAACTCATAAATACAGGTTTACCATTTGAAAAACACTACTTTGACCTCGATTTATGCCCAAGGTCGACCTCAAGGGTCAAATTCAAGGTCACCGCCAGATAGATCCCTCGAAACCATGCAAATTTTGTCTAAGACATTTTTTCGTACAAGTGCATCCCTACGTTTTAAAAAGGGTGGGACGGGTGGTCTGAAAAATCCCGGTATATACATGACAAGAGAAAAAATATGTATAGACATATTTGTTACATAATTATACATTTATATATATATAATTATATATTTAATATATTTAATTTATATATGTTTTTTATGACAAACTTTTTGCCGAGCTGTTTACAAGCGAAAAGCTGTCGAAACATAAAAAGCACTTCCTTGTGCACTGGGTGATCGTTTCAGCTGAGTCAGAGTGAGAAGAAGGGAATGATATTCTCTCTCTCGCTCGTTGCTCGCTCGCTTGGCGCGCCAGAACAATCGCGCGTAAACAATCGCAGTGAACGGAACGATTCCGTTACGAAGTAACGTGAAATAACGTGCTCCACTGATTGTCAGTGTAGTAAATTTGCATATTTGCAATTTGTGTATTATTTATTAAAATCATTAGTTACTATGGGTGTACATCATAAGAAGAAAGTGCCTCTGTTTGCCCGCAAGTTATCCAAGAGAAAAGGATGGGTACAAAGGTAAGCATATTTCATATATGACACATTTATAATTGACAAATAGACATACAGACAGACCAACACACAGACAGACAGTCCGTATCTAATTGTCACGTTCTTTTTTAGAGAAATAGAAGCTTTGTTTACAAGTATTTGACAATTTTTTACCTTTATACTTTTTTAACATACGTGTCTGTACATTCGCGAATAAAGTAGCATAAAGAAAATTTATATAAATAAATCCGAATTCATGTCCGACTAATCATACAAATATGTAATATTTTTTATTGCAAGTAGTACTTTTGAAGATATACAGATTGGTGGCCAATTACATTTCGAGTACTTGGGTTTATCAAATATCTGTCGATAAGAATAAAGTGTAAAGAAAAGATTAAAATATTTGTAATCTAATAATGACACGTATACGAATGAATTACAAGTATTCAAGTCTCATTATTATCGTATAATATTGTCAGATTGGTGCAAATTAGATAAGTTTTTTTCAGTAATCAGTAATGTATTGTTGATACGATGTTTACGTACTGTATTCTGAACATTTTTATATTGATGGAGTCAGTACATGTAAATCTGCAATATTATTTACATGCAATACGTGGTATTATATGGACAAATTTTTGGGCCATGTGCGCATCAAGTTCATGAGTACTGACATAGAATGGATGATTTACTGACGAGCAATCACTCACAATTTACAGTTCGTCATTATTTCCTGTTAGATTATTGCTTGCAATAAAAATGACACTTATAGTTATTTATTACTCGTTCATTCTAAAGTTGTTGTAACGCAACACTTTGATTCGCGTATTTTCGGAACATTGTATGTAATGTCTGTCTCGCAACAAAGCTTCTATTTACAGCCCAGTTATTTTCGACATAAATGGAGCAAAACCTATGAAAAAATGTTAGCAATCTGAATTTCGGCACACACCTTCGTTTTTGCATAACACTGAAGGGAAAAAAGCTTACCACTGTACAGTGGTCAGAAAAAAATTGCAAGAAATAGAGCTCAAAATCCGTTTACTTAAATATAGACTTTACAAAGAAAATACAAGAGTAGATAATTACAGATTGAACAATTTTGCACAAAAAATGTACAAGTTTTACGAGCAACATTTTTCACGACACAAATTTAGAAATATGTACGCTGCGCGGTGAATATACGGAGCGCGCCGACAAATCTACGTCAAGTGTATTGAAACGTCGCACGCGCACACGAAGAATGTCGTAACTTATCAATGAATCATCATACAGACATGAAGAAAGAATTGTTGAAAAACTGATTTCTTCAGCTTTTTAATGCAATTTGTTTCGTCACTTTACGACAATTTTTGAAAATTCTTCCATGGTTTCAAGTAATTATTACATGTAATCGTGGCCTTTTTTCATGAAATTAGCCACAACTATGTTCCAAAATGTTACAAAATAAACGCCTGCAGGATATTACAGTACCTATATACTCCATACTTTGACCGTACCAGAGGAAAGTACAAAAAAATTTGTCTTTACAATCAAGCTATTGATATTGTCAGTAATTCTCCACATTTCTTACATTGAAATCGTCATAACTTGGCAAAAAATTGCGCTACAAAAAGCAATTGAAAGCTTGGAATGTCAACTTTTACGTTATATAGCGCAATATTCCGTCAGTTTTGTAATTTTTATTTACTTATGTAAATAAAAATATGCGAGTTGTCGCGAAAAATCCAGTACAAATTCTAAATATCAGAAAACTGACGGAATCTTACGATATGGGACCTAAAAGTAGACATTCCGAGCTTTTTTAACAATTTGTGTAGCGCAATTTTTCACCAAGTTTTAATTTAAAAAATGTAAAAATATACTGAAAATGTCACTAGCTTAATTTTAAAGACATATATTTTTGTACTTTTCTCTAGTACAATCAAGGTATGGAGTATATACTGTAATATCCTGCAGGCGTTTTTTGTTTAAAACATTTTGGAACATAGTTGTGGCTAAAAAAGGAAAAAGGCGACATTACATGTAACAATACTTGAAACCATCGAAGATTTTTTAAAAATTGTCATTATAATAACGAAACAAAATGCATGAAAAAGCTGAAGAATCACTTTTTCAACAATTCTTTCTTCATATCTGTTATGAATCGTTGAAACAGTTACATTTTTCGTGTGCGCGTGCGACGTTTCAATACTTTCAATCCACTTGACGTCACAGAGAGAATTTTTTGTTATAATTTACCCTGAAAATCTGGTAATTGTGGGACAACTTTGCACCAATCAAAATATTATCGGTAACCGTTACAAATTTTGGAAATATACAAGACAGTACACACAATTCTAATAAAAATTGCCCATCTGCTTGGTAATTTTTATTACAATTGTGTGTAAAATGTCTTTTGTATATTTCAAAAATTCCTATCGCTACCGATAATATTTGTATTGGTGCCAAGTTGTCCCACAATTACCAGATTTACAGGGTAAATTGTAAGAGAAATTTCTCTCTATGTAGGTATGTCGGCGCGCTCCGTACATTCATCGTGCAGCGTACATTTTTCTATATTTATGTTGTGAAAAGTGTTGCTCGTACGAAAATTACTTGTAAACATTTTTGTACAAAATTTTTTACTCTTTTATTATTTACTCTTGTATTTCCTATGTAAAACTTGTATTTAACGAAATATTTGCAAATTAACGGATTTTGAACTGTATTTCTTGAAATATTTTTCTTAGTGGCCACTGTACAATGGTAAAGTGCTTTTCTCCTTCAATCTTATGCAAAAACAAATGTCTATACCAAAGCTTGGTAACATTTTTCCCCGAGATCCTAAAGTGACTGTACTAAGTTGAATAACAGTGTGAAATAAAAATGTCATAAATGACAATAATTTAATCATTTGTTGCCACAACACGTCATATTATAAAATAGTAAAATGAACAGGATATTACATAAATTTTGAATATTAAAAAATATATTACTTATTCTGTGGAATGAATTGTTTTTTATCTTGTGGTCTGAAATATATCTATTATAACTTCGTATTTCATTTATATATCTATTATAACTTCGTATGTTGTGTATTGATAAATTGCATAAACTAATTTTTCGTGATTTTACGATAATTATTAAACTTGGAATAAATTAAAAAAACAAAAAATGCAAATTGAAGTAATTTTTTGCCGTCATAAAACAATAGAAATGAACAAATTTGTTAGTCAAGTTTTTGTGAAGTGTGTAAGGAAAGAGAAATGTTTACATTTCTGTATTTATCTATAACTTTTTTGACACAAAACAATGTAGTACATAAATCACCTTACAAAAACACAATTTTAAAAGAGGACAAAATGTATTATGTCATTTTTTAATAGATATAAATATTTTCCAGACCACGATGTAACAAAGTGGCTGATGTCACAGACAACTATATTTTATTACAACATTCATGTAACTTCTTATTATTTTTAGTTACATAATGCAATTTCAAGCAAAACGTCTTTAAACAGATGCTTCAATCATTGTCACTTTATAATGAAGTAAAGGTGTTTAAACATGGTGTAAGTTTTTCTAATTTTTTTTATATGGGTTATTTCACGGAACCCGTATATGAAATCCGGACCCCATGGTCACCGATTCCGTTCAAAGTGCAGACAAATATTCGTCAATGTCAGTTCGTGAATTTTTTTCAAATTTTTAACCCATGGGTTCAGCGGGGGCGCTGCTATCAATTCCTTGACTTGTCGCGTTCCGGACATCGCTTTAAAGTAAATTCTTACCAATTTCTTCTTTTCTGTTTTTTTCTTTGTAACGCGTACGTTTTTATGTAAAATTTTCTGTTCTTTCCAATACAAATATTTTTTATTCCTCAAAATTAAAAAAAGGCACTAAAAATGATGATTTTTGAGAAAAACCCTGTTTTTTATGTTTTCCCAAAAGTACATTTTCAAATGAATATTTCCATTAGAAAGAGCGGATTTTTTTACATAATACATGTAGTTTTAGCTTTTGCTCTCAATGGTAGAACCAAATGAAATAAATAAATTAATTAGTGACTATTTCTAATTACATTTTCGGCTTTATTAATGATTTTTAATTAAGTAGTTGTACAGCCATCAGTCTATATTTATTTTTATAGAGCTCAAAGAGTTGAAATTACTTTTGCACGCCGCGTATCTTATAATGTTATTCAGGAAAAACTATTTTCGTGTTGCTTCTGAATGCATTTCACTGTATTGTGTGTGTATACCGTAATTTTACAATATTTTGTTCCCCTTTACAAGTTTTGTTAGACATCAGTGATTTCGGAAGTACAAACTGAGTGGCACTTTCTTGCAACAGCTCATGACAAAGGTGCATGTGATGGCTTACCTGGTACAGTAAAGCGTCTCGCTATTCGTGCAAGCTTGCAGAAGAAAGGTTCTCGTGACCACATTTTCACTGCTTTACAGTTGTTCCAATGGGCATCACAAAACATAAAAATGTAGATTTTATTTATTTACCAAACAAGACTTATGAGCAAACAAAAATATTTTTAGAGCCACGATATGCTAGACTCAATACAGTGAAAGGCATTCAGAGTCAACACGCAATAGTTTCCCTGAATAACATTGCAAGATACGCGCGTGCAAAAGTAATTTCAACATCTTTGAACTTTATAAAAATACAAATAGACTGATGGCTGTACAACTACTAAGAATCATTAATAAGGAGGAAAATATAATTAGAAATAGTCACTAATTTATTATTTATTCATTTGGTTCTACCCATTGAGAGCAAAAAGTAAAAACTACATATATTATGCAAAAAAACCGCTCATTCCAATGGAAATATTCATTTTAAAATAAACTTTTGGGAAGACATAAAAAACAGGGTTTTTCTCAAAAATCATTGTTTGTAGTGCTTTCTTTAATTTTGAGAAAATTGAAAATATTTTTGTTGGAAAGAGCAGGAAATTTTACATAAAAATATAAACGTTTGAAAAAAATAACAAAAAAGAAGAAATTGGTGACAATTTACTTTGAAGCGATGTCGGAACGCGATATGTCAAGGAATTGATAGCAGGGCCCCCGCTTAACCCATGGGTTTAAAATTTAAAAAAATTTACGATGTTCTGACATTGACGAACATTTTTCTGCAGAAACGGAATTGGTGACTATGGGTCCGGATTTCATATGCGGATTGCGTGAAATAACCCATATACATAGCGTCGAAATACACTGGTGTACACAATTATTGAAACACTACATTTATACCGCAATTTCTCATTAATTTAAATAAGCATGACTCCGTTAAAAATTGTCGTACTTTATATTTCTTTTCTTGAGAGGGTTTATTTGAGCAGCATTCGCTGCATTTTGATTTCATCTTTCCCTCCTTCCGTTGTCTTTCTAAAAGTAAGGAGGTGGTTGGTCTCCAAAAGTTGCATAATTTGACGCACTGTATTAGGTGGAATGATTTTTTTTTATAACTGTCATAATAACTATCGTGAAATGCGTACTTCTTTTTGCAAATATAAAAAAAATGAAAATTATACGATTTTTGTTGCTTATTTATGGCGTATTACAGTTAGGTATGCATATTTGGTTGTCGCCAGCATTATCGTATTGTTCACTTTATGTGTATGGTGGTATGTGTGTCAATATCAAATATGATGTATGTGTGGGGGGGGGGGGGGGGGGTAATGGTATGGTCGCATGTAAAACTGCGTATTCTCGAGTCATCTCTAGATTTCTTGCAGACGCTCACGCAGGTTGTAATGTCTGCAAGAAAGTATCCGAACATGAGACGGAAGGACGCATTTTGTGCGAACATACCGGCACGCCACCTTGCACACACACATACACGCACACGCACACATTATACATTGACACACATACACCATACTAGATGTGCAACATCCGACCAGCAACCCCCCGTGTTGCTGGTGGCAACTCTACATAATTGGCTAGGTAACCCGTAATTCCGCGGAAAAAATAATCGTACCACAACCAAAAATATTTTTTTATTAGCAAGGCAAATTCCATATTTTGTGATGGTAGTCATGACATTTGGAAAAACAATTTATTCCAACCTGAAGAGTACGTCAATAACTTATTAATTTTTTTGGAGACAAAATACGTTCTTATTTTTAAATCGGCGAGAAGAGAAAAGGTAAATTAAAAATGTATTGAATGTTTCTTAATACACTTTTTCTTAAACAAACTTTAAATAAAATTTTGCGCTGAATTATGTTTATTTGATGTTATTCGAAAGTTAGATATGAACTACAATTATGTACACCAGTGTAACTTACACAATTCTAGATATTGTCTGTCGTGATTACGAAGTACAACAACCTCTTAAAAGTAAGAATGCGGTCCTTAGCGTAACCTTACATTAAAAATTAACTGTATGTAAGTTCTTTATCACTGTAGTTAGTAGTAATTATTGTAATAATGAAATGCCAGAAGCGTGTAATCCGACGGTACTGGCTGCATGTAAAACAGTAGTTAGAAACAAATACCAGAAGCGTCTATTTTGACGCGACTGGTTTATATAAATACCAGAAGCGTCTAATCCGACGGTACTGATTGCATGTAAAACAGTAGTTATAAACAAATATCAGAAGCGTCTATTTCGACGGGACTGGTTTATATAAATACCAGAAGCGTCTAATCCGACGGTACTGGCTGCATGTAAAACAGTAGTTAGAAACAAATATCAGAAGCGTCTATTTCGACGGGACTGGTTTATATAAATACCAGGAGCGTCTAATCCGACGGTACTGGCTGCACGTAAAACAGTAGTTAGAAACAAATACCAGAAGCGTCTATTTCGACGGGACTGGTTTATATAAATACCAGAAGCGTCTAATCCGACGGTACTGGCTGCACGTAAAACAGTAGTTAGAAACAAATACCAGAAGCGTTCGACAGCAGTGGTTTATATAAATACCAGAAGTGTCTAATCCGACGGTACTGGCTGCATGTAAAACAGTAGTTAGAAACAAATATCAGTGTTGGAAATAAGGTTTAACAGAGGGGACTTTACAACAATTACGGATTTATTAAACACCTTATATGTACATGTCCGTCTTGATCGAGCAACGGTTCAAGCTGGAGTAAGTGATGTGAGAGTATCGAATTTCGGTAGCTCTCGCAGTCACGTGAAACTCACGTTCATACCTCTAAGAAGGGATACATATAAATATTTGTCTCCTTCACATACTCGTCAGCGCGTTTACTCGCTCTGGCGCGCGGCTAACTGATTGGAAACTGTATGTTTCCAATATGAATACAGTCAAGTGTATATATTTCAACACGCCTCCTTACACTTGTACTGGATTCTTTAGTTATTTATATTAAAATACATTCAATTGCTTTCTGTATTTTTCGAACTTCTCTTTACACAAGGCTTTAGTGAAAATATCCGCAACATTTTCATTTGAATTGATTTTACCACACATCAATCAGTTTATCTTTTACACTATCATGTACGAAATGATAGTGTATTTCAATGTGTTTAGAATTTTTAGTAAAATTACCGTTTTTTAGCAATATTTATTGCTCCTGAATTATCTTCAAAAACTTTTATTGGTTCACTAACATTTATGTCAAATATTTTCACTAGTTCTCTTATATATTTTATTTCGCTCACTACTTCCGATAATGCTACATACTCTGCAAAGGTCGAGGCTTTGGTAATACATTTTTGTTTT
Source organism: Leptothorax acervorum (assembly GCA_035220615.1). Lineage (NCBI taxonomy): Eukaryota > Metazoa > Arthropoda > Insecta > Hymenoptera > Formicidae > Leptothorax > Leptothorax acervorum. The sequence goes on from JASTWQ010000944.1 coordinate 10,299, forward strand.
CTAGATTTCCAGTCAACTGTGTTTCCAAACAATTTTATTACATATCCTGACGTGGATTTTCGATCAATATTATCGCCTGCCCAATCGGCATCAACGTAGCAAATTATGGTATCGCAGTTTTTCATTCTTTTTGTAACGTAAGATTAAGTCTTTTGTTAAGCATAGGTATTTTAAAATGCGTAATGCATATTTCCAATGCGTTTCACTATAACTATTTTGATATCTGCTAAGATAATTAACGCTGAAACTTATATCTGGTCTCGTATTTGAACTGATGTATAGCAGAGCACCTATCAAATTTCTATACTTTATACTTGACTCACAACTTTCAGCCTTTTCAAGTTTCAAATTTGTCTCCATAGGAGTACTGTACAGTCTACTCTTTTGAACTTTATATTTATCAGCTAATGACTCTATGTATTTCGTTTGACTTAGAGTGAGTTCCCCTTTTAGATAATCGTAATTGATATTTAATCCAAGATACTCCTTTATTTCGCCTAAATCTTTCATCTCGAATCTATCAGATAATAATTTCTTATTTTTTTGTATTTTCTTTTTATCTCTTCCACATATTAATAAATCATCCACATATATTAACAGATAAATGACATCTTCACCTTCTCCAGAACATACAAACATAATTCTACGTTACTTTTCTTAAATCCTAATTTCGTAACACACTCATCGAAACACTCATACCAGTCCCTAGGACTCTCTCGCAGTCCGTACAGAGCTTTCAATAATTTATACACTCTATTTGTTCCATCCTCATACCCTTTAGGTTGATTAATATATACCTCCGTGGTCACTTTGCCGTTTAAAAAGGCGGTTTCTACGTCCATTTGTTCAATGATTAAGCCATTTTGGCAACAATAAGAAAGTAAGATTTTAACGTTTGGTTTTTAGCGACTGGAGAGTATATATCATCAACTACATCAGTTTGCTGAAAACCCCTTACAACTAATCGAGCTTTATATCGGTTGTCTAGCTTCCTTGTGTATACCCATTTTACGTCTAAAATTTTTTACTCTCTATTCTATCTACTAATTTCCAAGTTTATTTTTACTTATGCATCTTATTTCCTGATCCATTGCTTTTTCCCAATTATCTTTATCGTTACTACTTATCGCCTCCTCAAACGTACAAGGCGTATCTACTCTACTAAAATTTACACGAATGCTATAATTTTCCGGTTCTGGGTACTTTACAGTGCTTTTTCTTTCACGCGTTGACCTGCGCGGAATTTTTTGTTCATTTTCATTTTCCTTTTCTTTTATCTTTTTATTTTCGGATTCATCAGCGCTTTCAAAAACCTCATCTTCAATCTGTTCATCATCTGTACTTACGTCGCTTTCATTATCGCTCTCACATTCGTCAATGCCAATGCATTTTACATCTTTTTCTATAATATCTACATGTCTAGCAACTATTATTTTATTATTTATTAAGATTCTATATCCTACTTCACTATATCCTAGTAAAATCCCTATACCTGCCTTTTTATCCCATTTGGAACCTCTTTTTTGTTCGGGTATTCTTGCGAAAACTCTACTACCATATAAACGTAAATTTTTCACATTTGGTCTTTTTCTAAAGAATATTTCGTACGGTGTTTTTCTCTCTATCGTGTTCGCTAGAGTTCTATTTTTTAAGTACGTCGCCGCGCAAATTATTTCGGGCCAAAATCTTTTGTGTACCTTCGCCTCTGCTAATAAGCAGCGTGCCATATCCATTATTGATCTGTTGAATCGTTCCGCGGTACCGTTTAACTCATGTACGTACGCTGGGCAATTATTTAATATAATGCCTTTCTCTTTTACAAATGTATAGAAACGATTATTTAAATATTCTTTCCCATTATCGCATCTTAGAATTTTTACTTTCTTTTCAGTTATATTTTCACATTCACTAACCCATCTAATTAAGCAATCAACAACTTCATCTTTAGCTTTAATGCAGTAAACTTTGGCAATTTTGCTATAGTCATCGATAAATGACACAAAATACTTTTCTCCATTAAACCCGGTAGTTTTGAAAGGACCACATACATCGGTATGTACAATTTCTAAAATATCTTTCGCCCTATGCCTATTATTTTCAAACGGTAAATTTCTCATTTTGTTTTCTATACAAGTTTTGCATTTCATCAATTCCGACTCAAACTCGTTTGGAATTCCGACTAATAGCTGTTGTTTACTTAACGTATTAAGATAACCGAAATTTATGTGACCTAACATTCTGTGCCACCTTTCCTTTTGACTCATATTATTATTCCGTTCGGCACTGTTTACACAAGTATCCTTTAATTTACTTTTCAATTTATAAACTCTATTCTCTTTAACCGCTACTGCTACGACTTTATTATTTTCATCAATAATCTTTGCAAACTTTCCTTTAGACATAATAGTATTTTTGTCGGTTAGTTTTCCGTAACTTATTAAATTTGCATTCATTTCTTTCGCGTAAAATACGTTTTTATATTTACTTGATTTACTTGTCCAAACGCTTTAAAGTACGTTACTACATTTCCTATTTTAGTAGCTTTTACTGATCTATTATCACCTAAGTAAATATTTACTGGCTCTTTTAGTTTTATACATTTTTCAAAATAATTTTCATTATTGACTATATGGTCGGAGCAGCCGCTATCGAGTAGCCACTCTATTTCGCAATTACGTAACCTGTTTGTTTCGCCGGTGCGTGTTGCATACGCCGTTGTCGCCACCCAAGCGCTCGCGTCCTTGCTGCTCTGCTCGCTCGTACTTGCTCCATATTGACTACGTTGTCCTCTGCTGCGTCCTCTGCCATAGCTTCCTCTTGCGGTTCTGCCTCGTCCCCGGCCTCGGGTTGAACCTCGCCACGATCCGTCGTTGCGTCCCGCTTGGCCTCCGTCTTGACACTCTCGTGCAAAATGTCCTTTTCTTCCGCATTTGTAGCATCCATCCTTGTTCGCTGTAAATGCGTTCGCTGTTTTCTCACTATGGTCCTTTTGGTTCTTCATTTCAGCTAGCTTGATTTTATTTCTTATATACTCAGCAGTTTGGTCTTCCTCTTTTAGTGTATCGATTAGGTCGCCTATATAACTATATGACTCTGGCAACGTGTTGATCATGTAGTTTAACTTTTCTTTTTCACTTATGCTTGCTCCCGCGCTCCTTAAATCATTTACCGTCTTCTCGAACTCACTGAAAAATGCCTCAGTATCGCTGTAATTGTTTAATCTCATTTTTTCCAATCGGTTTCGGCACACAATCTGTAACGCCGTTGACTCCTTCAAATACATACTGTCTAACTTTTTCATTACTTTGTAGGCTGTTTCTTCCTCGCACACGAATTCTAGCTGCTTGTTCGAAATTGCACTATATATATAGTTTATTGCCTTTAATTCTTTTTCGTCCCAATCTTCTTTGTTTGTAGCTACTCTTTGTCTTGTTATTACCTGATCGCATTTCTTGAGTTTCAGGTACATGATGATCCTCTTTTTCCACATGCCGTACTCCTGTCCATCAAACACTGGTATCGTAATCTCGCACTTGGCCGCCATCTCGAACGTTCCTTCGTGTTCGGAATCTTTTTCTTGTTTCAACAACGCCGTCTTGCCTTCTTCTTTTTGTCTCAAGCGTTCCTTCGTGCTTTCGACTTGTTTTCACTGCCACACTTTCTCCGATCTCCTAAATACCGGCCTCTCGACCCTGCGGCACTACACGCAGTATTTTAGGACACGTAAGAGTTACTGGACACTTTTGCTGGAACCACGCTCTGCTACCATGTTGGAAATAAGGTTTAACAGAGGGGACTTTACAACAATTACGGATTTATTAAACACCTTATATGTACATGTCCGTCTTGATCGAGCAACGGTTCAAGCTGGAGTAAGTGATGTGAGAGTATCGAATTTCGGTAGCTCTCGCAGTCACGTGAAACTCACGTTCATACCTCTAAGAAGGGATACATATAAATATTTGTCTCCTTCACATACTCGTCAGCGCGTTTACTCGCTCTGGCGCGCGGCTAACTGATTGGAAACTGTATGTTTCCAATATGAATACAGTCAAGTGTATATATTTCAACAATCAGAACCGTCTATTTTGACGGGACTGGTTTATATAAATACCAGAAGCGTCTAATCCGATGGTACTGATTGCATGTAAAGTAGTATTTAGAAAAAAAAACCAGAAGCGTCTATTTCGACGGGACTAATTTATATAAATACCAGAAGCGTCTAATCCGACGGTACTGGTTTCAATAATAATCAGAAGCGTCTATTCCGACGGTACTGATAGCAATACGAACTAGAAGCGTTTGCTCTGACAGTATTGCTAATAAAACATTTCCAAGACATACATTTTTATTTATACTATTATAGTTTATTTTTAATACAAATAGAATGAGATGAAATATATATGTAGTAAAGAAGAAGTAAAGGACCGTTGTAATTTTTAAGAGGTTGTTCATGGTTTGCGATTATATGTACATGTAAATTACACAATAGTATATAATATGGCACAATATTGAACATTATTTTATAAGATGCTTTTCCATTATTTATGTTTATTGTTATTTGCAGGCGACAGTCACTGCAGAAGCAGCGCAAAGAAGCAAATGGCACTAAGGGTACGAAGAAACCTACCAATGTCCAGAAATCTGTGGAATCACTGGTCACTCCCAGTACGATGGATGTGGAGCTTCGTACCCAGCAAACGTGCCTAGCTCAAACGCCGAAATGCACAGGTACGTACGACAATGTCCAATGTTGCGAAGATGACGATATTGACAATTATAGTCTTGTTGAGGGTACGAAGAAACCTATCAATGTCCAGAAATCTGTGGAATCACTAGTCACTCCCAGTACGATGGATGTGGAGCTTCGTACCCAGCAAACGTGCCTAGCTCAAACGCCGAAATGCACAGGTACGTACGACAATGTCCAATGTCGCGAAGATGACGATATTGACAATTATAGTCTTGTTGAGGGTACGAAGGAATCTACCAATGTCCGGAAATCAGTGGAATCACTGGTTACTCCCGGTATGATAGATGTAAAGCTTCGTACCCAACAAACGTGCTTGGCTCTAACGCCGAAATGCACAGGTACGTACGACAATGTCCAATGTCGCAAAGATGACGATATTGACAATTATAGTCTTGTTGAGGGTACGAAGGAATCTACCAATGTCCAGAAATCTGTGGAATCACTGGTCACACCCGGTACGATGGATGTGGAGCTTCGTACCCAACAAACGTGCCCGGCTGAAACGCCGGAATGCACAGATTATGTCCAATATTGGACATCACCTGATGATGACGATATTGAGAATCATACTCTTGTTATTGAGAAAGGCGGTACGGATACAGGTCGTATCGAAGAACATGAGCCTGAAGGTTGTCGCATTATGGACTCATCTTTTTACTTGAAAGAATTGCATAGAACATTTGATAATCATAAATATAAGGCAGCATTTCAGTGCTCATTTGAAGGTTGGACATGCGTAAAATCTCGTCGCCGTGGGTTACTCACGCAATTCTTCTTCAAATGCCAAACGTGCAACTTTGAAGACAATTTTTGGTCTGAACCCGTAGATTCCGACGAAATATTAGATATTAATAGAGCTGCTGTAGCTGGAACAATAACAGCTGGAATTGGTTACGCCCAGCTAGAAGAGCTATGTGCAGCCATGAACATTCCTTGCATGTCTGAACCCACATACATTAAGTATCGCGAAGACTTAGTTGACAGTTTTCTAGAAACGGCCATGGAAAGTATGAAAATGGCAGCCGAGAAGGAAAAACAACTCGCGATAGAAAAAAATGAAACGATAAATGGTATTCCGTATATAACAGTTGTTGCGGATGGCAGTTGGATGAAGAGATCGTACGGTAAAGCGTACGATTCACTTTCCGGTGCAGGTGCCATAATCGGTTACCGCACAAGGAAAATTCTCTTCGTTGGCATCCGCAACAAATATTGCACGGTATGCGACGTAGCGGAGCGAAGAAATTGTAAAGCAAAAAGTCATAAATGCTACAAAAATTTTAATCGCGACGCAAGCTCCACAAGTATGGAGAGCGATGCCATTGCAGAAGGTTTCAATAGTAGCCTGGAAATGCACGGATTGATATACAGAACACTTATCGCCGATGGCGACAGTAATGTATATCACTGTATACTCAAAAATGACCCATATCGCGAAATGAAGGTAAGAGTACAAAAAATAGAATGTACCAACCATCTGCTTTGTAATCTAAGAAATAAATTAAAAAACGTGGCTGAAACAACTCAGCCAAAAGGACAAAAAAGGAAACAGTAATTTTGTACAGCTTAGAAATGTTGTAAAGAGCAACATTTTACCAATACGAAAAGAGATAATGGAATTAGCTTCTTTACGAAGAAAAGAAAACATACCTCCTCATTTGCAGGCTACGAAATTACGAGAAGATATATTGAACATGATTCCTAGCCACGTATTTGGTGAGCATACAGAATGTAAGAAACGCGGTCGTAAATGCGAAGATGAAACGAAGACAAACTACGTAAACGATCTGCACCTGTATGGTCTGTACCAAAAAATACAGATTGCTGTAAGATATATAGCAGCTTATTCAGATAGTTTACTGTTAAATTACACAAATAATCCTGCAGAATCGTTCAATTCCATAATCTGCAAAGAAATTGGCGGAAAGCGCGTTAATTTTGGCAAACGAGGCTCTTATAATGCTAGAGTTTTGGGATCAGCTGTGCAATACAATACACAAGACATCCTTACAAGAGTGCATAAGGTCAAAGCTCAGAGGTAAAGCAGTTCCACCTGTTGTCGAGAAACTGGAGAAGCGACGGCAAATAAAAGTTGCGAGAACCAGAGAATCTCGACAAATCGATGGAAGGCAAAAAAGACCGAAGCGAGAATCAGGAACAGATCGCCATTATGGCCCGCACTCGCAAAAACCAGACGATTCAGATGATTTATTCGAAAAAAATCGGCAAGATCATTTTAAGATGTTGGCTAAAAACGCGGAAAACAGGAAGCAGATTGAACGAGACACAATAGATCAAGGTAAATCTGAGCTGTGGATAGTCACAAGAAGTGTAATGTTGACAGCATCCAATTTTGGAAGGGTATGTCGTATGAGATTGCAAACGCCTCGCGCACCAACAGTGAAAGATATTTTGTTTCCTCCGTGCATTGACACTGCAGCCATGAAATATGGTCGCGATCGAGAGGAGGATGCGAGGAAAGAGTTAGCCGCAAAACTCAAGAAACAAATAAAACCTTGCGGATTGTTTATTGATGGTAAAAATCCATTCCTGGGTGCTTCTCCCGATGGGCTCATTGACGAAGATGGTCTGGTGGAGATTAAATGTCCTCATGTCAGTCGGCTGAAAATTTAACAGCAGAAGAAGCCATAGAAAAATTGGCTTCCTTGAAGACCATCTTTGATAGAAAAAATCCTGACAATATGAATAGAAATCATAAATTTTTTTATCAGGTTCAAGATCAATTAAACATAACGCAACGAGAATATTGCATATTTGCTGTATGGACACCAAAAAGCATGAAAATAGTGCATGTAAATAGAGACAATGCTTTTTGGGAAACTAATATGCTGCCTTTGCTAAAACGCTTCTACCACGATAGCATGCTTCCGGAAATCTTGGATAGTCGTACTAGAAGGAATATGCCTATAAGAGAGCCAAGATATATTATAGAAGCACAGGAAGCAAGAAAAATTTAAGTAGTCGAAAAACTATTGAGCAAAATGCAGTAAAGAGCGAAAATGTTAATGAAAATAACGAAACGTTAAAATGTGACATTTCGCCGATAAAAACAGCAAGTACCACTGCTATGATTGCTCAAGATATGGAGCAGGATGATGATTGTACATATATTGGTACAAGCTACAAGCGAGATATAACCGAAGAGGATAAGGCAAGACGAATAATAAATTTAAATAAAATTATTATACCTATTTCCGTTGTGAAAAAGAATGTCTTGTCTTGCAACAACCTCCTAACGGACGAATCGATAGATAAATTTTTACGCATTGTAAGACAAAGTACTCCTTTTGAAACGCAAAGTGTACAATATCAAGATTTTCCTGATTATATTGACGCTAGTAAGAGCGACAAAAGCTTACAAATAATTGGAGGAAAAAGTAAATACTCTACAGGGGGAATTGAACACTGGCGATGTATATTTTGTGATGGCACCAAACTGTTCGTATATGACAGTATACCTGGCTGTACATACGACAAATTGGTACGCAAGGAAAGAGAATATATAAAGCGTCGATATCCAAAAATAAGGCAAAGTGATATTATTTTTAAGAAAGTTGATGCACAACCAGACGCTACAAGTTGCGGAATTTACGCCGCAGCTTTTGCCACAACTATAGTCAAAAAAGGCAATCCTAGTAGTGTAAAATATTCCTATAAAGTAGGAGAGATGAGAAAACACTTTATAAAAATTATAGAAGATGGACATCTGTCGCTATTTCCAACACGTCCGTAGTACTATTTACAAAGTTACGATATTGTAAAAATATATCGTTTAGATAAAACATGTCTCAATGAATAAAGTGTTTGTTCGGTATTGGGAAACTAAATGTCAGAAGCGTCTGTTGTGACGGTATTGGCAAAATAAAACGCCACAAACGTTTATTCGGACGGTACTGATTATAATAAAAATCAGATGCGTCTATTCTGACGGTAGTGACGAAATAAAATGCCACCAGCGTGTATTCGGACGGTACTGATTATAATAAAAATCAGATGCGTCTGTTCTGACGGTACTGACAAAGTGAAATGTCAGAAACGTCTATTCGGACTGTTGATTATTATAAAAATCAGATGCGTCTGTTCTGACGGTACTGACAAAGTAAAACGTCAGAAGCGTCTGTTATGACGGAACTGATAATTTGAAATGTATCATTTTAAAAGTAAAATCGGAGAGACGGACATAAATATATTGGTTGCGTTCTCACGGGAATAGGCGTTGGAGGGGCCTATTCTGTAATCCATCTAAAATATAATAAAAATCAGAAGCGTCTGTTGTAACGGTACTGATTATTACAAATGTATTTTGTGTACATTACAATCGGAGAGACGAAAGAAAATATATTGGATGCGTTCTCACGGGAATGGGCGTTGGAGGGGCCCATTCTATAGTATCAATAATCAAAATCAGGTAATTTCGATCCTATTTGTACATTAGATAAAAAATGTGCTGTGCATGTATTTGTCATTTGATTATATAAATATATAAACAATATAACGTACAAGGTGGACAAAATAAAGCCTAACAAATTTTTATCCTCACAACTTATTTACAGAGAAATATGTATCAAACAAAAGTTGCTTGCTTTGAAGGGGGACACAGGATTCCGATGTGAGTTGTGTTGTAGATGTCATTCTCAAAAAATAGGGGACTAATTTCTCATGGAACTTGATTTTTTCCTTCACATGACAGTTGTACATCTCGTTGAGACATTTTCGAAACGCTATAATAATGCTCTCTTTCGTTAGAATGTCCTGAGATATTTAAAATTTTGTCACATTTTTTAAAAAAAATGTAATGTAGAATATTCACTTTTCGATGACTGTACCTTCATACTTTCATACATAGAATAACGAAATGAAGCGAATAATAATATTATTTTTGACATTTACAATTTTGCAAAATTGAATGCATGTACACAATGCAATCAAATTTAATAAAATAGTTTTTGCGTTTTTCTTCAACAAAATCGATTCTTCTTATTCTACATATAAAAATATCAAGGTAAAATCGTCGAAAAATGAAGACTTTACGAGATATTTCATATATCTTATATTGCAAATATCATGGCAAAATTTAAAATGTCTTAGAAACGAAAGAGCTTTATTTTAGTAAAACGTCTCGATGACATGTATAACTTTTATCAGACATAAATCAAGTTCCGTAGAAATTAGTCGTCCTTTCTTGGAAACGACATCTGCGACATGACGCACATCAGAATCATTACATGTGTCATCCTGCCAAACAACTGTTATGTATAAAAGCATTTTTTCTCATAATTAAAAATAAGAGTTTTTGGAGGAGTAGATTAAAATTGGATACCCTATAAGGATGAATGCGGTGTAAGGCATACATATAATGCGTATTATAATGTATACACATACACATATATACGTATACGTAATATTACAGCGCCTATGATAATTACATATGTGGGAATATGTACATTATGTGTATGAACGCACGCACATACACATATGTACACGCGCATTATGTTTATAAACATATATATACTCTCAGTGTTGAGAATGAATAATACAATATACACAAACTTTTATTACATATATTTTGTGTACATATATACGTATATATATATATATATATATATACATACATATATAGGCGCTGTAATTACGTATACGTACATGTGTGTATGTGCATACATTATAATATGTATTATATTGTTGCGCCCGTGCTCAGACGCCCGTTACATAGCGGCGAATCGCGAAGCGTCCCTTAGCGATCAGCTGTTATCGATCGTTATTGATTTACCAGAGATTCTCGATTGTGGAGCCTCGGTCTTGAGCGGACGCGACGCTACGGCCCGAGGCTCCAGAACAATTGAGAATCTCTGGTAAATCAATAACGATCGATAACAGCTGTTCGCTAAGGGACGCTTCGCGATTCGCCGTAATCGCCGCGATGTAAGGGCCAGCGCACGTACATTGCCGTAGCGTCTTACGCCACCTTACGTGAGAATCGCCTACGCGACACGTGAGCCAAACGTACGGCAGCGCACATAGAAAAACGTAACGTAACATACCATTTACCATACGTTAGATGCGTTACGTAAGGTGACGTAAGACGCTACGGCAATGTACATGCGCTGGCCCTAAGGAGATTCTTACGTAAGGTGGCGTAAGACGCTACGGCAATGTACGTGCGCTGGCCCTAACGGGCATCTCAGCACGGCCGCAACAATATATATATGTCTTACACCGCCTTACACTTCCGACGTAGCATATGGGTATGAATCGAGTATATAATAACCATATACATATATATATTGGAAGAATATCTAATGCAATATTACGGAATAATATAAACAAGCTTCGATAGTGTGTGGTTCGCTCAACGCACATACACGGCACGCGCTTGTGTGCGGCATGGATCACTTATTTTGTGGCTACACATTGCATGTGTGCAATGTATACATGTATTTTCAATACATGTGCAATATATACATGTATTTTCAATACATGTTTACACAGATAAAAGTTTCATGTTAATAACTCTTTCTATTCAACACCAACATAGAAAGAGATATTTATAACGTGAAACTTTTTACGTTTCTGCCGTAGGCAAAAAGTTACGTGATCACTGCCCTGAGATAAATCGATAACACGAAAAACGCGGTTTAGAACCGGGATTAGAAATGTCGGTATTATCGACATTTTTAGTTCCGCTTGGGTGGCGTTGTAATCGATTTCGAGTTTGCCTGTCACTTTAGGATCCCCTTAAATTGGAAATATAATCCATCTCTCCATTTCCCTCCTTCGTTAACGAGGGTGGGCTTCCTCTAAGAAGATCCAGGGGTAAACGCAGATCTTGTCCTAAATACATCTCCGCCGGAGTTACCCCAGTGGTTTCGTGTTTTGAAGAACGAAAAGCTAATGAATACAAAGGAATCCACCGATCCCAATCTTTTTGATTTTCACAAATAAACTTTGCTAAATAATCTAATTGTAAGATAGTACGGTGCTAACGCTCGACCTGTCCGTCTGATTGTGGGTGAAGAGGGGTCGTACGAGTTTTCCTAATTCCCATCAGAAAAGTCATTTCATGGAAAAGTCGGGATTCAAAGTTTCTTCCTTGATCTGTATGTAATTCTAAAGGAACTCCATGTCGAGAAAATACCTGTTCTACCAGGGATCTTGATACTGTACAAGCCCTTTTATTTTTAAGAGGCATAGCCTCTGGCCATCTAGTAAAGCTGTCGACTACAACCAGCAGATATCTATTTCCGTTCGAAGAAGTAGGCAAAGGACCTAAAATGTCCACTTGTATCCTTTCGAAGGGAGCTCCTACATTGTAGATTTGCTGTGGTGTATCCTTTGTTGTGGCACGACAATCTGAAAATGTTCTTCTGCAAATTAGGGAATAGCCATTTTTTGTACAAAACGCCATCAACTATTGACAACATTTCCCAATGAGTCCAATAAATTTTTAAAGAAGGCTCTCCAGGAGAAACGTCTTGCCAATCAGGTCGTCTCCCAGCCTCTTTGGCTTGAATAATTTTTGAAATAACTGGATCCCGAAGCTGAGCGGAACGCCATTCTTGAAGATCCTCCTTAGCGAAGGTTATACGTCCACAAGTTTCTTCTTTCGATTCCTCGTTGAGCTCTACTTTAGCACAGTAACGACAGGACGCCTCCAAACACGGACGTCTAGACAAACCATCCGCATTACCATGAGCTTTTCCGCTCCGATAATAGACGTCAAAATCGTACTGCTGCAGACGCTCCAACCATCTGGCCAATTGCCCTTCCAGATTCCGAAAAGACATCAACCATCGTAAAGAAACGTGATCCGTTCTCACTAGAAACTTCCTTCCATACAAATAGTGATGAAATGATTTCACCGTCTATCACTGCCAATTACTCGCGTCGGGTGACGCAATAATTTCGTTCAGATTTACTTAATACTCGGATAAATAAGCGATCACCTTTTCTTCTTTTCCCTGAAACTGAGAAAGCACCGCTCCGATACCATGATTCGAGGCATCGGTATCTAAAATAAATTGTCCCTCTCTAGAAGAAAAAGCTAAAATAGGAGGAAAAATCAAAACACGTTTTAAATTCTCAAATGCCTCTTGGCATTCGGAAGACCAGACAAATTTATTATTTTCTTTCGTCAATTTCTACAAAGGTTTAGCCAAAATAGAAAAACCTTTGACATATCTCCTATAATACGAGCAAAAACCACGAAAACTTTGCACATGCTTCCGTGTCTTCGGAAGCGGCCAATGTTTGACAGAAGAAATCTTATCTGGGTCTGTTGCAACACCCTTTGCAGATATAACATGTCCAAGGTACCCTACTTCTCTTTTTAGAAATACACACTTCTTAGGATTGACCTTTAAATTAGCGTTTTGTAAGCGAAGAAAAACTTCCTTTATATTACTCATCATTTCTTCAAAATTTTTTCCAAAAACAATTACATCATCTAAATACACAAAACAAATATTAGGAATTAATCCTTTCAAAACTTTTTCCATAAGTCGTTCAAAAGTAGCAGGGGCGTTTCAAAGACCAAAAGGCATAACCGTAAATTGCCACAAACCGTTTCCGCAAGAAAAAGCGGTTTTTTCACGATCCTTAGGATCTAATCTTACCTGCCAATATCCACTCTTTAAATCAAGAGTACAAAACCACAAATTCCCCGCTAAACAATCTAAAATATTGTCAATCCTTGGAAGAGGGAAAGAATCTTTCTTAGTTACGGCATTAACTCGTCGATAATCCACACAAAACCGTATAGAGCCATCCTTCTTTTTTACTAACACAACTGGAGAAACCTAAGGGCTACTAGATTCCTCAATTACTTTTTGGGCTTTTATCTCTTCCAAAATTTTATTTACTTCCGTTTGTAGATGAAGGGGAATTCGGCGAGGTACCTGTTTAATAGGGCGAGAATCACACAATTTTATGGTATGACATAACACATCACAATTCCCGGCAATAATATTTTCAGAGAAGACCTGACAAAATTCTTTCAAAAAATCAGAAAAAGCAAGTCTCTGTAAAGGATTTAAATGTGAGGATCCTTGCTCAAATATCGAAAGAAGAGCAGGACAGTCCTCTATTCGAGAACAAATTAGTCCGTGCTCAACCTCCTCACTCTTCGTCAAACCGAGTGTTCTCAAGAAATTTATCCAAAATTTCCGCTTTCTGAAGAAAATCAATTCCGAGAATACATTCGTCGTTAATGTCTGCCACATAAAAAAACATCTCTAAATTAAATCTACCCAAAGAAATCGTGGCTAATACGCAAGAAATCACCGGCACTCTTTCTCCGGTAGGATATCTGAGATTACAGAAATCAAGTGGAACCTGCTTTAAATTATCAGCCAATCTCGCATTTAAAACCGACACATCTGAGCCCGTATCTATTCTAAAAATACAAGATTTATTATTTAAAATTCCATAAGCACAACAACGCTTGAGTAAGTCCGCGCTCACGTTTCCGAGACGACGCACAACATTAGCTTTGCCGCGCGCATAAACCGAAGCCCGGGCTTCGCCTGTCGAGCCAGCCCCGATCAACCCGACAGAAGTTAGTTTTCCTGCTTCTGCGCGGGACATTCTGCACGGAAATGCCCGGTTGCCCCACATCCCCAACACTTCTTTGTTTTCCGGCGTTCATTTCCCTTTTGTCCTTTTATAGGTTTCTTTGTTTCCGAAACTTCTTTCTGGCCGGAACGAGAATTTCCCGGCGTAGCGTCTCTTTTTCCCAAAAAACAATTTTGATTTATAAATCTGAGCGTCTTCGAACGCTCGATCGCTATTCTAAGCGACGTTTCTCCCTCTACTTGTAGGGTGCGCTTCACAAAGCCGTCGGACAACGCGGCGACGAACTGAGAGCTTGCAATTTTGTCGCGAACTTCATGAGAGCATTCAGGGTACGCCTTCTGCAATAGCCTCTCCAAATCCGCGCCCAACGCTGCGAAATCTTCGCCCGGGCGCTGTTTCCGGTTAGTAAATTGAAGATAACAATTTTGAGCAAGTTCGCTTTCCCCGAAACGCAACTCTAACTTCGCCTTTAACTCTGTGTAAGAGAGAGATCCGATCCCGTCGGCGTACGCATCAAGTAATGAACGCGCTTTTCCCCGTAAACACGACGGCAAAACGACCGCTTTTTTCGCTTCACTCCATTTATTCGCAACGGCAATTAGTGAGAATTGTGAAAGAAACTCGTGTAACGGCGCCGTGCCGTCGTACGTATCGGGCTTTAACTTTATCCCGCGAGAAATTCTATCTCCGGACGCATCTACACCCGCGCCCGTCGCCCGCACCGCGCCGCTCGCGTCTTCGACCGAAAGAAAATTATTGGAGGGACTTAGCTCTGCAATCCTCTCCTGCATATGATGAAGCTCGTCATCGCGCTGCCGAATCATCGCCGCAAACTCGGCTTCCCTCTGCATTCGCTCCGCGCGCATCTCGCGGATCTCCTGCATCACCGCCTGCAGTGTAACCATTTCCGCCGTCATCTCCGGAGCGTCCGACTGTGGAGTCGCTGACCGGAGCCGTTTTCTTGTGGAAGCTGTCGAAGCCATCTCGTCTTTATTGGCGCAGCTCGTCTCTTTCCTCCCGGACGAGCCCCCAAAATGTTGCGCCGTCCGTGTCGCTCAACCACACCAGACACTCTCGCACTCGCACTCCCGACGCTCGCGGAAATAAAAGGAACACTACGGTTTAAAAGGAGAACAATCTCAACGTTTATTAACGTCGCAATACAGGAGAGCGTGGACACACGTCCGAACGGTCCAACAGCTCAAGACAAAATCTCCGTTGTTCTTTTACAATAAATCAATCAAGCTCGTTGCTAAGGACGTTCTTTTGCCTCTTCACGGAAAGACGGCTCGTCGCACGCTTCAGCTCGGAGTTGGAGAGCATACCGGGCGGCATGCACGCAACAATATTATTGAATATTTATTCAATAAACACTCGGTTCACTCGATTTCGGAACACTCGATACAATGTATAAGATGACCGCTCGCTGCCACGTAGGCCGGCCGTATATGCGCATTAACTTTCCGTTGTACGCGATCACAATAATTCGCTTTACTATTCGACTTCCCTAAGTTAACTTCAGTACTGTATGCCGGATTACGCGCCGCTACGCGGGTTAAGTCCTGGTGATATCTTGAGAGCATAGACGAACACGTCCGCACACCGCGAGCTCTCCCAGGCAAAAAACCATGATGGCCGTCTCTCACCGACGGAGATCGACCGTCGCGCATGCGCAGTTGTTCCCTACCGCCATACGCGGCTCACATGCTGCTATTGTTCTCGCGTTCCGATCACGCAAAAACAAGTTGATATGGAAGGTCCTAGAACATTTTTTATTTCAACTACGTATTATTGATCGTTCTAGCATCTTCCATTTACATTCACCTGAAATAAATTATATATGTTCACACGAGTTTCTGATGCAATAAATTATTATTATTTCAATGATTGATTTTCATTACGTCGCATCCTTCCATGCTTCCTCACGGATGTCTTAACAATTTTATACAACGTCTGATTATTTAAACAAAGTCTGCGCACAGAGTTCGAGAACCGGTGGTCCGATTTGATTCAAACTTTATGTGGGTCACTCACGAACGGACCCGAGTATGTACTATCAGTCAAGCATGACCTTTCGACCTTTGCGCCTCGAACTGGGTGCGCATCATTTATATGACGCTTCTATTCGCATCAGGAGGCTTTTCGTGGGCCTCCGAACGCATCCTATGTGGTCGACCTTGAGGTTGACCTTTGTGCAGCTATCTAGATGCGCGTCGCCTCGCCAACGACGCGGTCGCTACGGGGCGGTTCGTGGGACTCCCCTGAACGCTAGGAACACGACTTTCCCCGTGGAAGGTCGCGCGCAGGTACCTGGGTGCGCGGCACCCGAAGGATGACGGGATCGTTACCGGAGGGCTCCGGTAGGCTCCCTGAGATGTTCCGACCAGTTTCGTCCCGGGGAATGCAACGCGCAGTCACCTGGGTGCGCGTTTACCGGGTGACGACGGGACCGACACCGGAGTGTTCGCTGGACTCCTCTGGTGGCGTGGGATGGATCTCTCCCCGAAGAATGTCGTGCGCAGGTAGGTGGATGCGCACTCATCCGCCATCGACGGGATGGTCATCCTGATGTCATCGGATCTCCCCTCGACACAACCATGAAGGCCGTTCTCGTGGAAGACGTTGCGCACGTACCTGTGTGCGCGTTGACCTGGTCGCATTGGTGTTACCATGGGCGTGCTCCATGAGTACCATGGGACACCCTCCGCATGTGTCCGGCTTCGGGACACGTTCGCGCAATGATCTGGGTGCGCGCCATGCAATCATGGCGCATGTTACGCAATATCGTCTATTATCGAACGCTTGTTGTTACGTCTCTTAATATTAACCAAGGAAGCAAGGAAGACTATCATTTTTATATAGAATCCTAATAAACGATATTTATTTATTTTCATATGACAGGATTCAGTTAAGTGTCATCGCACATTTCGCTCGTCAATATATTCTGTGCTGCAATATCAACAGATCTTTTCATAAACAAAAGAAAATGAATCGCGTGTAAACATAATCATTTTAACATAACCTTACTCGCTAAATATCCGTGCTTAGAAAACGAATGCCAATCTACTTTGAGTGTGGTGACCGCAAAATAAAATAAACGTAATTGTAATTGCACTTGAATGCGCACGGATGTTGTTTAAACTAAACTAATCGTTCGCACGCCTATAAATAAACTAAGTAAATAAACGTTATAATATCTATATGTCGCGCAAACCAATCACAAAATAGATTAACTTGTCCGCGACAACTTGCTTCTAGCCAAAATGAAAATGGCTTAAGGCCTATTCGCATGTATGCGAAATGAACATACTAATCTTAAGTGCGTGATGCGCACGCATTGTCTCTATTAATCGTCTAGAGTGACGGGGTTGGCATCACCTGCTTCGCCTGCTGGTTGGTCCTGACACGAGGTTGGCTGCCCCCTAACCTCGTCAGACGGCCCCTCCATGCGGATCAAGCACACCAATGGGCTTGCAACGGCGTCGGTGCGCGCCACCTTGGGCCCGGATGGTGTGATTGGCCTCTCCACGGATGATCTGCGATGCCCTGTGGACGAGGTCGAGGCTGCCGACGGTCGCTCAGCGGCTGTCGGTTGCAACCCAAGTACAAACTGCGGGCGGTGGGCTCAGAGCGGTTGCCGTTAATGACGTCAGTTATGACGTTTCAAGCGTGACTACAGCGACCGCGGTCGTTATGTGGAACGAGTCAGCGGGCGTTGCGAGCGTTGCGGGCGTTAAGCAGAACGCACCCCGAGTGAAGGAGCGATAAAGAGTAGAGTGGTGGAAGGGGAGATAAGCAGCACAAGGAAGTCGAAGGAAGGAAAGATGGACGAGGAGGTGAAGGAGAGGCGAGAAGGTAGAGGCTGTGTGGAAGGCTTAAGGGGGGTAAAGTCGAGCCTGAAGGAGAGAGGATGAAGAGAGGGAAGAGGTAGAGAGGGAGGTGATGACGTGCGGTGCAGTGGAAGGGGTTAGAGAGGTAAAATGGAGAGCAGGGCGTAGGAGGACAACGGGTGGAAAGGGTGACATGGAGGTGCGCGAAGGGCGCAGGATGGAAGGGGCTGATGAAAGGGTTAAGGAAAGGCCGGGAACGAAAGGGGTGCTCGGATTAAAGATTGGGTGGAAAGAGATTTGAGGAAGGTGATAATAGAAAAGGGGCTGGTGAAAGACCAAGAAAGGGGGGCTGGGGCGAGGGTAAGGAGCGAGGAAAGTGAAGATTGGTGGGAAGGGAGGATGAGTGAGAGCGAGAGCTACAATGATGGAGATGGTGGTAGTTGGGGGGACAAGAGGGAGGGGAGATGATTGGCACAGAGTGATAATAAAAGAAGGCAGGAGAGTGGAGAAAAACGGAGAAGAGACAGGAGTTGGTGGACAGGAGAGACACGGGAGAAGTCCGGAAGTAAAGGAGAGAGAAGATAAGGAAATCATAAAGAGTTTGGAAAGAAGAGCTGAGGAAGAAAGAAGAAGGAGAGAGAGAGAGGGGGGATAGAGAGAGATTTAAGAGAGAGAGAAGAAGAATGCTGGAGAGCAGAAAGAAGAAAAAGGAGATTAGTATGGAGGGGGGTCGATGGCGCAGAGCCGGAGGAGAGAAGAAAGGTGGTGGAGGTGATAATTGAGGCTGAATTAGGGAGAAGGGCGGGGGTGAGAGGCGTGGAAGAGGGAACAGGTGAAGAAGAAAGGGTAGTTTCCTGGTGGAGATAAAAGAGAAAGAAGATAAAGAAGAACTACTGGACAGGAAAAGAGAAATAAAGGCAAGATGGGAGGTAGGGATAAATGAAGATCTTACGTTAGAGGAAAGGAGGTTAAGATGGAGGATAAGGGACAAAGAGTTGTTAGAGAAAAGAAGAGGCAAGAACGTAAGAACGACGAACAGGAGAATCTGGATTGAGGGTAGGGAGATTAGATGGGATGAAAGAGATGGGAAGTGGAGGGAGGTTTAGAGAGGGAATGTGGGCTACGAGTTAGGAAGAGGGTGGAGAGTGGGATGAGAGATCGGAGGAGGGGATGGCACGAGAGGATTAGGGGAGAGGGGTGTGAGGGGTTGGGACGAGAAAAGGTAGTTGTAAAGAGTTTTATTATTTTTCTCTGTGCAGATTTGGAGTTAGGAGAGAGTAATGCGATGAGGTCACAGAGGTAGACGAAAGTGACAACTGCAGTGTAAGATGGAGGGAGGCAGAATGGAGTCACATCCTATCCAAATTTTGGAATCACTAGCATGCACGGATGGGAGAGGACTGTGAGACCAAGCTTTGGTGGAATAGGGGAGGAGGCGTGCAGGGGAGGGAGGGTGAGATAGGCTATATAGGTCCCCCATGGCCAGGTCGGGTTTTGTTAATAGGGGAGAAATTGTAAAGGTTTGGGTACGTTTCTGAAAAACGCCTTTGTGTAACCTCTTGGGGTAACAAATAAATCATTACTACTAATAACATGGCAATAAATAACAACAGGGCAATAAATAACAGTTAGCATAGGTATTAAGTGATCGACCCAACTGGTAAATTTTATCGATTACAGAACGCTACGTTTCGACCGTAGATTTTGGTCCTTTTCAAGCGTACAGAAAAGACTCACAAATATTAATTAGTCTGACATAATGCCCATCCAAAATTTTAGAAGTTGCGTGGTGTTGTATCCAAACTTCTTTGTAATGGTTTCAAAAATCCTTCATCTCAGTCAGTCGAAATTATTCCTTCTTCTTGGATTTTATCTGATAAAAAAACTGCCATGTGGCCTAAAGGCATAATTCCGTTAATCTTAAAACAATATCTAAAGAAACGTACTGAACCCACTACCGATTGGTCTCCTGTTAAGAAAAGTTTTGTCAGAAGCAGGTATAGTCACTTTTTTATTTATTACTTTTTAAACTCTACAACTTTTGCATTACTTGATAAAACATTTATTAAATGAAGATTTCTTTTTTTTATAGAAAATCTCGCTGAAGCTGAGAAAAAAGCTCAAATAGCAGAGAATACATCTCAATTGAGCAGTGACTCGGATCCGCCTGATGATTGTGAGACAATCGTTCCAACGAAACGACAAAAGAAAACACCTACTCGATTTTTATCTTCAATTATTAATCCTACCATGACATCTTCATCTTCGGATGAAGAAAGCACACAGAAAAACACAGAAAGCACACAAAAAAACCACAGGCAAAAAAAACGAGCTCGGAAGGTTAAACTATAACAGACTCAGAAAATGTTCCACGTCCCGTTGTTCCACCTTTTCCTGAATCTGAAGGTAAGATATTATACAGGGTGGGAGAAAAGTCTGGAAACGGTCAAATATCTCGAAAACAAGACATTTTAGGAAAAGTGTTTCATACAGAAGTTGTAGGGTTTAAAAAGATCTGTTTACTGACTTTATCAGTTTGATCTTAGGTGGCGTCGTTTAGGTCAAGTCAGGGTTACTTTAAATTTTTTTAATTGGACCTCCTATTTTTTATTGCATATTCTTGTAGCCCTTGTCGAGACGTTTTCAAAACACTATAACAAAACTTTCTTTCGTTAAAAATTTCGTGAGATATTTCAAATTTTGTCATTAAATTTTTAATATAAAATATGAAATATCTCGTAAAGTATTCACTTTTCGATGACTTTACCTTAATACTTTATACGTAGAATAATGAAAGAAATCGAACAATAATATTAATTTTTACATTTGCAATTTTGTAAAATTGAATGCGTCTACAAATGCAATCAAATTTTTTAACATAATTTTTTCTGTTTTTTTTTACAACAATCGATTCTTTTCATTATTCTACGCATAAAAGTATTAAGATAAAGTCAACGAAAAGTGAATACTTTACGAGATATTTTATATTTTATATTAAAAATTTAATGACAAAATTTGAAATATCTCGGGACATTTTTAACGAAAGAGAGTTTTGTTATAGTGTTTTGAAAACTTCTCGACAAGGGCTACAAGAATATGCAATAAAAAATAGGGGGTCCGATTTAAAAAATTTAAAGTGACCCTGACTTGACCTAAACGACGCCACCTAAGATCAAACTGATAAAGTCAGTAAACAGATCTATTTAAACCCTACAACTTCTGTATGAAACATTTTTCCTAAAATGTCTTGTTTTCGAGATATTTGACCGTTTCCAGACTTTTCTCCCACCCTGTATACACATATACAGTACAGTAAAAGCGTGAAAATCATTATACACTTATTACTAGTCAATGTATACATTTACTACATTTTACGCTTGACATCTTTTAACAAGCAACATCTGTAGGCCTGTTTTTTTTTAGCTGAACTTGTACGATATTTTATTTTTTCTCTTTTTCTCTCCAACGTGAAAAGAAAAAGAAGAAGTTTAACTAAAAAGAACATGTCTATATTGTCATCATAATACAGATTAAGTTAGTTTTTTCTAGACTATAAATGGCGTGTTTATTAATTCAATTTGATTATATATTATTGATATCTCAAAATCTCAGGTACTCTCATATTGGCGTAAAGATATACGAGACGGTCCTGCTGCGCGCGTGACTGGCGCGAGACACTACCGTCTCTTGATAATAACATATTTTTTATTGCAATAATTCAGTATATTTTTTAATAAAATAATATTATGTGTTCCAGCTGTTTTTAATGTCTTCTTTAATTTCTGCCAGAAGAAATTATTCAACAGATTATTCAGTTATTTTTTAAAAAATTTCTAAAATCTGATACATTTTCTCATTAAAGATTCTACACAAACACAAGTTGGATATCAGGAAAATTTACAAATAGAATGTGAAGTTACAAACAATTCTGTTGTATGTATAAACAAAATGAAAGAGCAGACATCGCTATAAGGACTGAAGAAAGCGCAGTTACAGGTCCACAAAATGTTAAACATATTATAGGGGGTGAGATTCTGTTGCTTACATCTCGACTTTCATATATAAGATTTTTATAAGAAGAAATTGTACTTTTTACACAGTTGTTTTTGTTAGTATAAGCATTATACCTTTCATATCTTTTTTTACACAGGAATTCTAACTAAGATTTTTAAAATTATGGAAAAGTGAAATTTGAAATGACCACATTAAGAAAAGCTCAGCAAGAGACTAAAGCAGGAGTAGATGCTTTACTGATGGCAAATGACAATATAAATATAAATAAATTCAGTCAGCTACTTCCAATTACTTCTATAGAATCTTTCAACGAAATTAATGAGTCTTTGGCAAACTCTCAAGAGGATTTTGCATCTCTGGTAAAAATTTAATAAAATAAAATAATAAAATTAAATTAAATTATTGATTATTTGATTAACCCTAGCTAGTCACTTATTTTCAAGTCCTTAAGTCGCCACTCTCCAATCCTTGAAACCGCTCAACATTGTTGCATTATCATTTTTATTTTAATTAATATTTTTAAACTTGTGATGTAAGAATTGTAAATGCAGAGTCTGAATAAGATGTTTATGATAATATCAGGTCAAGAAAATGATTGGAGTTCTAACTAAAGTTATTATAAAGAAACTAAAAAATTATATGTTATTATGTGAAAACTAAACACCGAAAAATGTTTAGTGGTCCACTGGACTAAAATGTGGCGAGCTAAAGTTAATATTATAACACTTTTGGATGAGCATGTGTTATCTTAGTTATATTTTGCATACAAGCATAGAAAAAAACGAGTACAGACATTCAGATTATTAGATTCTTTATTAAATAATACCATAAAATAAAATAGAGATATTGTAATATAATCCGTAATTTTCCAAGAAACTTATTTATCTTAAATAAATATTTATATTTCGTTTACCAATATTTTAATTTTCAGATAAGATATCTCAATCTTGCGTCCGGCGAATCAGTTAACCAGTTGGTACCATCAGTAATGAAACTGATTATGAAAAAAGCTGTTTCTATACAGTTCAGTGGTTGCGGGAAGAAAAAAAAACGTGATTTTTCCGCTACAAAAATTGCTGCTGCAGTATTTGGTAAATTTTGTTTTACTTCTTTTCCATTATAATAATAATTATAATGTTACAATGATATTCTATAAAAGAATTTGAGGTTTAAAATATTTATTAATTCAAATTAGAAGTAAACTATATTTTTGATAGAAATCTATTCTATTTTAGGTTTAAATTAGCAATAATTTATTGATATGTACATATGCATATATATAAAATAGTAATATATAATTGACATTAATATTATTTTTCAATTAAAAATTCTTTCTATTTTTAATTTTTATAAATAACCTTATTGCATTTAGTATATTTTGAGTAAAATTGTTTTTATACTTACTGCTCTTATACTATAAAAGAAGACTATTTGTACTACAAAAGAGACTATTTGAATAAGTTTTCTTTTTGTTTATAGATATAGTATCAGAAAAGTTACCAAATGCAACAAGAAGTAAAATTTTTAAAAGAATATCTCTTGCCGAAAACGGAGATAGAGAAGGAGGAAGAAAAGAAAGATGTAACTCACAATCAGCCAATTAATGTGTTCCTTCAGTTATTTACAAGAATACTTTTAAAATATTTACTAAACATGAATGCGTATTTAACTTTTTTTCATTAACTTTTTGTTTAAAGTATAACACATATGAAAAGATGTTTTTATTTAAATAAAATTGTTTTACTATTTTTTTTATTAACTTTTTTAAAGATATAAAACACATATGCAAAGATGTTTTTATTTAAATAAAATTGTTTTGCTATTGTATTGTGAGAACAATACCTTTTTCTTATGTTGTACCTGAAATGTTAATTTCTATATAAGTAGTATCTTTTTTGTAAAACGCTTTAATATTTTATATTTTGTACTAACAGTAATATTTCTAATCTCATTATTAAGACACCTATTATTTCTATATTAAAAATGTTTATAACATATATATACATATATCTACATATATATATATACAGGGTGTACCTAAACTGGCGATAAATATTTTAATGACAAATACTTTGTAACATTTTAAGACAAAAATTCTAATACGAAAATGCCGAGGCTATAATAGTTTTCAAATGAGAGAAGTTTAAAGATAACGAATGAGAAGGTTAGATTTTCGCGCGCTCAGGGATGGTAACATGGCCAATGATAAAGGTGCTTTTATGAATCGAATGCCTTTGAGTAATGTGAAATTATTGTAAAGAAATTCAAATGTTTTATTTAGAAACTATTTTTGTTTGTCCGTAATAAATTATTTATTCAATAATTCAATATATCCATGATATGTGTTATTATGTCATATTTATTTGGTTAATTCATATGATGGTAATAAATCTCCGCGATGAAAATTGATCAAATCGATGAAATCATTTCTGTTCCAACTTTTGATTAAATTTGTCGATAAAATTATTAATACCGATTATTTATTCAATTCTGATACAAGTCTAGACACTCTTCATACTCTTTCTTAAAAATCGTAATAAAATCTTAGGTGTTTAGAAAAGAAAGAAGTTAACATAATGAAATAAAATAGAAAGAATTAACGTAAAATAAATCAAAACAAGCGTACTTTATCAAAATCCACAAAATAATTTTTAAATGATTTTTTCAAAATATTTTTTTACGACGTAAATTACTATAAGCTTCCTTTTTAATGTTAAAATTGATTTATTTACATCAATGGAAAAAAAATTTTAAATTAAATTAAAATTACAAAATGTATGAATTAATAAAAACTAAAATACAAAACGTATAAACTAATAAAATTAAAAATACAAAACGTGTAAATTAATAAAATTAACTAATATGTACATGCAGGCAATCATTTTGCGGTCCAAACGCTCATTGCTCAAATTCAACAAAGTATCTGTCATGAAAAACGTTAGCATTAGTCATGAACCGTTCATAATTTTTTCGCTCAAAACCAGTAGCAAATTAATAGTATGAAGATGATATCTCTATTTATAAAAGGTGTTCGAAGTGTCCACCGTCACATTCGATGCACAATCGTGCACGTCGTAACAAACTCGTCGTTGCATTTAAAATTATTTGTGGCGTAATAGTTGCAAATGCTTCGATGATTTTGTCTTGCAATTTCACTCTATTTTTGATTTCTTCTTTATAAATGTATTCCTTAACATGGCCCCACAAAAAGAAATCTAACGGCGTTAGATCAGGCGATCAAACCGGCCAATTTATAGGACCATTGCATCCAATCCACCTTCCGGGGAACTTGTCATTTAATGTTCGCCGCACAAGTACAGCATTATGAGATGGGGCTTTATCTTGTTGAAATACCATTCGTCGTCGTATATTTAACGGTACATTTTTGAGCAATTGTGGTAAATAATTATAAAAAAAATTGTTATGTGTGACACTATTAAGTACACGCGGCATTTCGAGAAAGGTCCAATCTACAAATTAATATTGCAATTATTACTTCTATTGGCAATAATATCAAAATGATACAATACGTAGGTATGTATAATCATTTAACTTACTACTGAATCATGATTGAAGTAAACCTGCCCATAAATTTCTACTAACTCGGTGTTGGTAACTTCTAATGGTTTATCCGTCAGGGTTTATATTGCTCTAATTATGTGCGTTATGTATATTGAACGAATCCTCGCGAGTAAAATGAGATTCGTCTGTAAATAATATTGTTTACGAATACCCAGATTGTTCTTTTTCTTGTGTCAATAACCATGTACAAAAATTAATTCTACGTGTGTAATCCTCAGGCAATAAATTTTAATCTCTTATAAAATGATAGACATGTAATCTGTTTTCCCTT
This sequence comes from Leptothorax acervorum, assembly GCA_035220615.1. NCBI lineage: Eukaryota > Metazoa > Arthropoda > Insecta > Hymenoptera > Formicidae > Leptothorax > Leptothorax acervorum. The sequence continues at coordinate 36,340 of JASTWQ010000944.1, forward strand.
AGGATGCGTTGTACTGTTGTCTTGGATATATCTAATCTTTGACTTATGGTGCGTATACTTGTACAAGAATCTTCATCTATCGCAGCTAAAACGGCATCTTCGAGTTTATTAGTACGAATGTGTATCGTTCGCGATTGCCAATATCTTTTTTTATCGGCATCACGTTTCCTGTATTTCGCATTCGATTTATTAAACGTAGAAATACATTGGGAGGTCTACGCTCAAGAAGACGTCTAAGATATTCTTGCATATTTTTTTATATTCTTGCATATTCTTGGTGTATAATCCATTTTATTTATTTAACACGACAAAAAACATAAAACAATCAATTGTTACACAACCTAAAAATTAGTGGCCGAGTTAAAAAATAAAATGGATTATACACCAAACGAGTATTGTGACATGCTTATCATTTATGGTGAATGTAATCAGAACTCGTTTCTTGCCGCACAAGAATATGCTATACGTTTTCCTGAGCGTAGACCTCCCAATCACAATGTATTTCTACGTTTAATAAATCGAGTGCGAAATACAGGAAACGTGATGCCGATAAGAAAATGTATCGGCGGTCGCGACCGATACGTTCGTACTAATGAAATCGAAGATGCCGTTTTAGCGGCGATAGATGAAGATCCTCGTACAAGTATACGCACCATAAGTCGAAGATTAGAGATATCCAAGACAACAGTACAACGCATTCTAAAGGAAAACAGATTACATGCTTATCATTTTATAAGAGTTCAAAATTTATTGCCTGAGGATTACGCACGTAGAATTAATTTTTGTACGTGGTTATTGACACAAGAAGAGGAACAACCTGGATATTTGCAAACAATATTATTTACAGACGAATTTCATTTTACTCGCGAGGGTTCGTTCAATATACATAACGCACATATTTGGAGCAATATAAACCCTAACGGATATACCATTAGAAGTTACCAACACCGATTCAGTATAAATTCATGGGCAGGTTTACTTCATGATTCAGTAGTAAGTTAAATGATTATATATACGTATTGTATTATTTTGATATTATTGCCCGTAGAAGTAATAATTGTAATATTAATTTGTAGATTGGACCTTTCGAAATGCCGCGGGTACTTAATAGTGTCACATATAACGACTTTTTAAATAATCATTTACCACAATTTCTCGAAAATGTACCGTTAAATATACGACAACGAATGGTATTCCAACAAGATGGAGCCCCACCTCATAATGCTGTAGTTGTGCGGCGAACATTAAATGACAAGTTCCCCGAAAGGTGGATTGGACGCAATGGTCCTATAAATTGGCCGGCTCGATCGCCTGATCTAACGCCGTTAGATTTCTTTTTGTGGGGCCATGTTAAGGAATACATTTATAAAGAAGAAATCGAAAATCGAGTGGAATTGCAAGACAAAATCATCGAAGCATTTGCAACCATTACGCCACAAATGATTTTAAATGCAACAACGAGTTTGTTACGACGTGCACGATTGTGCATCGAATGTGACGGTGGACACTTCGAACACCTTTTATAAATAGAGGTATCATCTTTATACTATTAATTTGCTACTGGTTTTGAGCGAGAAAATTATAAACGGTTCATGACTAATGCTAACGTTTTTCACAGATATTTTGTTGGATTTGAGCGGTGAGCGTTTGGACCGCAAAATGGACTTCATGTACATATTAGTTAATTTTATTAATTCACACGTTTTGTATTTTTAATTTTATTAGTTCATACGTTTTGTATTTTAGTTTTTATTAATTCACACATTTTGTAATTTTAATTTAATTTAAAATTTTTCTTTCTATTGTCTATTTAATAATAAATCACTTACTCACTCTATTGATGTAAATAAATCAATTTTAACATTAAAAAGGAAGCTTATAGTAATTTACGTCGTAAAAAAATATTTTGAAAAAATCATTTAAACATTATTTTGTGGATTTTGATAAAGTACGCTTGTTTTGATTTATTTTACGTTAATTCTTTCTATTTTATTTCATTATGTTAACTTCTTTCTTTTCTAAACACCTAAGATTTTATTACGATTTTTAAGAAAGAGTATGAAGAGTGTCTAGACTTGTATCAGAATTGAATAAATAATCGGTATTAATAATTTTATCGACAAATTTAATCAAAAGTTGGAACAGAAATGATTTCATCGATTTGATCAATTTTCATCGCGGAGATTTATTACCATCATATGAATTAACCAAATAAATATGACATAATAACACATATCATGGATATATTGAATTATTGAATAAATAATTTATTACGGACAAACAAAAATAGTTTCTAAATAAAACATTTGAATTTCTTTACAATAATTTCACATTACTCAAAGGCATTCGATTCATGAAAGCACCTTTATCATTGGCCATGTTACCATCCCTGAGCGCGCGAAAATCTAACCTTCTCATTCGTTATCTTTAAACTTCTCTCATTTGAAAACTATTATAGCCTCGGCATTTTCGTATTAGAATTTTTGTCTTAAAATGTTACAAAGTATTTGTCATTAAAATATTTATCGCCAGTTTAGGTACACCCTGTATATAGTTTTACAGGTGTAGTAAGACACCTTAAACAAAAATCACAAGAAAAATCAACAATATGTAATATTTCTTTATGTTTAATAGAAAGAATACATTTTTATTGGAAAACATTTTTGTAATTTGTACAAAAAATTTCAAAGTATCGATTTTAAGCAACAATAAATTTATTTTGACCAAGCAATTATAATATTGTTCTATAATAATTTTTTCAGATCATGAATTTAGAGCAAAATTTTAAATTGAGCGCTGTAAATTCATGTTGCATATAGTACAAAATCTGTTGTACAATTGAATTTACAGTGCTCAATTTTTTATTATAATTGATTTAAATATCGATTTAAATCCATAATTTGGAAAAATTTTCAATGTTGGTTCAAGAAAAAACTAATGCATTGGCCAGATATTAGAATTTATTATTGGTTTCTCTCTTAAAATTGCTGTGTTAAATCAATTTATTGTTGCCTCTTTTTCGCAATGCCGATTGGTTCTTTCATTGTGCTTACTTCGTGAGTGACTGTCAATTATATTTTGACAGTTGTGTGTATCAAGGCTAAATAGCGCGCGTCTGTGGTGTCCAGTATAGAAAAAAAGCAATGACTGTACAACATTAATCCAATGTTGGAACACAATCAATGCCCAATATAAAAAATTGAATAAACATTATAACACAAAATTGGTCCAATATGCGAAATGCTATTACGTTTTTAAAACAATATTGGTTTAACGAGAGAAGATATATACTTTACAATATTGGTTTCACATTAAAAAGCAATTAATATCCAATATAAGAAATTGGGTAAATATTATTACTTAACATTAATTCAATGCCATTGGACCAATATTGCTATTTAGGTATTGGCTATATAACAGGAAAGGTCTACCTTACAATGTTGGTCCAATGTTGGGGAACAATTCAGACCCAATATATAATATTGCATTTATATTATTTCCCAATATTTCGCCAATGTACTGTGCTACTAGGGTAATATAAAACAAATTAAGAACTTCTCGTCGCCAACCAATAATTAAAAACGTATAATTTTTTAAATTGATCCAACTGGCCATGTTAAATAATAAGATGTTGTATGAAAATCTGACAAACCAAGTCGGCACGCAGTTAATGTTGGATCGACAGGGATGGGGGGGGGGGGGGGTATACAAAATCTCCTATTTTGTAATTTTGCACTTTTTTGATCATAGTAATCCTTGTAGCGGTGTTTGGCGGTTCCCAAATTTGACACAGCTAATTTTTTCAAGTCGTTTAATATTTTTAATATTCCAGTAGAAGCTGCGTTGAAAAGTCTGACAAACCAAGTCGGCGCGCAGATAATGTGTTTATTAGTTTGTTATTGCGATAAATATTACCACATGCCTCAGTGGTCGAATTGGGACGACGCCTGCACGGAAAGCGGGAGGTTCCAGGTTCAAACCCTGGCTGAGGTAATATTTTTCGCAATAAATTCTATATTCTAGATAACATCTTATTATTTAACATGGCCAGTTTGGTCGATTTTAAAAATTATACGTTAATAATATAGAAATATTAATTTCACAAAATAATACAAAAATCATACACGTAAATCGAAAGCCTGCTTGAATTGCAGATCATGGATGATGGGAAACGAATACTCTGTGACGACGTTAAGGAATAATCCTAGAATTTTCTACGAGGGAATAGGTGAAGTACGCGCATCCGAAATTTCCTGGAAAATGGTGATCTACATCGTTCTACGTGAAATTTTGGGCGTAACCACTGAACTTAAAAGAGAATTAAGTATGGCCAGACAACAATGCAGTAATATTTTAGATATACAAAGCGCAACCACAACTCGTTCTATTATCAATCAAAATAAATAAAATGAAGCAACATCAAAATTACATAAACGAACTCATAGGAGGCTAAAGAATAAAAAGAGAGATTTGGAATTTATAAGGCAAATAAGTAAAATATTATTTGGAACGCTAACAACAGAAGATGCACACGATATAAATACCGCGATAATGCATGCAGAAAATAAAACTAATGATCTTGCCATGCTACTGATAAATCAGACAATAGCTCCGCGGACGCACTCGGAGTTATATGACACCAAATTGAAGATAAGGAAGCAGCTGACTGAGCTACGTTTACACGTACAGAAAGAGATCGATAATCTAATGGATGATTATGTAAAAAATAAGACATTTGCATTTTGATGAAATTATAAAACATCTTGACAGAGAAATTTTGGAACATGAAATAGATTTAAACATCTTAATTGACGGAATACTATTTGGAAAACAAGGATTAATTCACCCCCGAATAATTTCGCCAAAACAATTAATCGAGAACTCAAAATTAAAAAAAGAGCAGATTCCTCATACGGAATTTCCCGTACCGACAAACGAAGCAAAAATCGACCACCTTACAAAGATATCAGACTTACGCGTCGCTTACTTTAACAATCGATTAGTCTACATTCTACATATCCCACTATTAACCCCCGGAAAATATAAGCTTTACAGATCTATACCTTTACCAGCAAAACAGGATATCGACGAAACCAAGTACGCCGTTATTAGACCCAATGCAGTGCACGTCGGGATAGACGAAGAAGCCGATAGCTTTTATGAATTTCAGGAGGGCGAATGCATATCCTCTGGCAACACATTCATCTGTCCAGCCACATTTTCGTTAAGAAAAATACGCCATACTGTAAGCTACAACATGGAACTTTTGTTAAATAAAAATACGAAACCAGAACTTTGCGAAATAATATTGCAAGAATTAAAGGAAACTTAATGGAAGGCTTTATCAACCCCCGAAAATATTGGATTTATACCGCTAAGGGAAAAGAAACTATTCGTATAGAATGTCCAGTACATACCAAACAGGTGGAAATTAATAATTCCGGATTTATCTTGCTACAACGATGCAAAATCAGAGCGGGAACCGTCACCATGAGCCACCCGTCCACTCAAACAACAAAATTCTTACATTATACGTCGATAGGTAACCTCAGTATCCGCAGCTATACGAACCTATTCGCAAACAATACTAAATTGAGTTAGCTGAGACGACACGTGAAATTTGGACTACAAATAACAGTAATATAAAGGCAACATTTAAGAATATTGTTACGTCCCTGCGGCTGCGGCTGGGGGACACAGTACTCGAGCTATTGCGGGACGCGGTCGTTTTTCGGGTCAAACGAAACCGGAGTTTCTCCCCAGAGATCCCCACAACTTAGGTTATTCGCGATGACACATGAGTCAGAGTTACCAAGTAGTTTGGTCTATCAGAATTCGAGTCGGCTTATTGGGGTCTCGCAAATAGTTAATTGCTTTTAGATATTCTTTGAACGCGGCTAAGGCTTGTGCGCAACTTCGGCACTGGGCAGAGCTACCCAAATCTTCGAGGGAGACCTTGCACTCTGAGCGAATTCTTGACCGGTCCTAACTCGAGGTAATGCCAGACTACTCTTTCATAAAATACGCGATTGTGCTCCCATCTATTTTGGTAACAAGCTTCTCAGATTACGGCCTTCGTCACTCGATTCCGATAAAACCATAAATAGACGTAGGAAATCGCCCAACGGGGGTACCTATCTGGACACATTTATGCGCGACGCGGTACCGGGATTTCCGAGGCGACGACTATTGTGGCGTTTCCGGTGTTGTACGGTTCCTCGCCCGCTCCTCTATGCGTTGCACGAGGTCTGATAGGAGTGAGGAACAGAAATTGCACTCGGCGGACGGGCGACAATCGCCCGTTATTTCTCCCCAGAAGAAACACGTCTCTATTTCGCGATTAAAACTGACATGCAAGTAGTGCCTGAAACGGATGTCGTATTGGTCGCGCTGTAAGAGGGGTATGCTATGGTAGCACTCAGTGCAGAGATGAAAGTTGTCCGGTTCTCCTTGCTTTTCGTAAAATGTTGAGAACACGCAAAGCGCTCGGTTTAGCCAATTCTCGTATCTGGCCCGCACTATCGGAGGCAAATTTCGTCGCGTGCGCAATTGACCGTGACTGAGAGACATTGCAAATTACCTTGCAACCGGACGGGTGGTTAGGTTAGCTACGATTTCGCGTCTATGTTCTATAATACGCTTCTGATTGGTCCTGATACTGTCGCCATTTTAGTGTACGTCGTTAGACGGAATGGAAGAACGTGACAGGCAATTAATTTATCTACGTTGGCCAACCTGACCGCGCGGAAGGGTGATATTCCACGACTCACTCATATATCATCGAATAATAATTATTCGGTCGCCACTCGGTTTAACCCCGATTTACCGAGAAGGATATAATATGAACAGACCTTTAGTAGGTCGGCGCCAATTCCCTTTTCTTTATGTTTCAGCTCCCTGTTGGACGTCGGATGGACCTCGCTGCCGCTCTGGATCGTCGCCGTCGCTGGATCGCCGGAAAAACGTCGTTGGACAAGATTTCAAAAGATCACCAATCGAACAAATTTTATTTTCAGGATAGGATCATATGAGAAGGCGCACTTCAATAAACTTGCACTATGCTCTGCTTTTAATATTATTGAATATTTATTCAATAAACACTCGGTTCACTCGATTTCGGAACACTCGATACAATATATAAGATGGCCGCTCGCTGCCACGTAAGCCGGCCGTATACGCGCTTTAACTTTCGTTGTACGCGATTACAATAATTCGCTAGACTATATCGTCGCTTTACTACTCGACTTCATTAAGTTAACTTTAATACTGTATGCCGGATTACGCGCCGCTACGCGGGTTAAGTCCTGGTGATATCTTGAGAGCATAGACAAACACGTCCGCACACCGCGGGCTCTCCCAGGCAAAAGACCCTGATGGCTGTTTCTCACCAACGGAGATCGACCGTCGCGCATGCGCAGTTGTTCCTTACCGCCATACGCGGCTCACATGCTGCTATTGTTCTCGCGTTCCGATCACGCGAAAATAAGTTGATATGGAAGGTCCTAGAACATTTTTTATTTCAACTACGTATTATTGATCGTTCTAGCATTTTCCATTTACATTCACCTGAAATAAATTATATATGTTCACACGAGTTTCTGATGCAATAAATTATTATTATTTCAATGATTGATTTTCATTACGTCGTACCATTCCATGCTTCCTCACGGATGTCTCAACAATTTTATACAACGTCTGATTATTTAAACAAAGTATGCGCACAGAGTTCGAGAACCGGTGGTCCGATTTGATTCAAACTTTATGTGTGTCACTCACGAACGGACCCGAGTATATACTGTCGGTCAAGCGTGACCTTTCGACCTTTGCGCCTCGAGCTGGGTGCGCACCATTTATATGACGCTTCTATTCGCATCAGGAGACTTCTCGTGGGCCTCCGAACGCATCCTATGTGGTCGACCTTGAGGTTGACCTTTGCGCAGCAATCTAGATGCGCGTCGCCTCGCCAACGACGCGGTCGCTACGGGGCGGTTCGTGGGACCCCCCTAAACGCAAGGAACACGACTTTCCCCGTGGAAGGTCGCGCGCAGGTACCTGGGTGCGCGGCACCCGAAGGATGACGGGATCGTTACCGGAGGGCTCCGGTAGGCTCCCTGAGATGTTCCGACCAGTTTCGTCCCGGGGAATGCAACGCGCAGTCACCTGGGTGCGCGTTTACCGGGTGACGACGGGACCGACACCGGAGTGTTCGCTGGACTCCTCTGGTGGCGTGGGATGGATCTCTCCCCGAAGAATGTCGTGCGCAGGTAGGTGGATGCGCACTCATCCGCCATCGACGGGATGGTCATCCTGATGTCATCGGATCTCCCCTCGACACAACCATGAAGGCCGTTCTCGTGGAAGACGTTGCGCACGTACTTGTGTGCGCGTTGACCTGGTCGGAATGGTATTACCATGGGCGTGCTCCATGAGTGCCATGGGACACCCTCCACATGTGTCCGGCTTCGGGACACGCTTGCGCAAGGATCTGAGTGCGCGCCATGCAACCATGGCGCATGTTACGCAAAATCAACTATTATCGAACGCTTGTTGTTACGTCTCTTAATATTGACTAAGGAAGCAAGGAAGACTATCATTTTTATATAGAATCCTAATAAACAATATTTATTTATTTCCATATAACAGGATTCCATTAAGTGTCATCGCACATCTCGCTCATCAATATATTCCGTGCTGCAATATCGACAGATTTCTTCATAAACAAAAGAAAATGAATCGCGTGTGAACATAATCATTTTAACATAACCTTACTCGCTAAATATCCGTGCTTAGAAAACGAATGTCATTCCACTTTGAATGTGGTGACCGCAAAAGAAAATAAACGTAATTGTAATTGCACTTGAATGCGCACGGATGATATTTAAACTAAATTAATCGTTCGCACGCTTATAAATAAACTACATAAACAAACGTTATAATATATACAGGGTGTCCCAGAATATTTGGGACTTTTCTCAAAAACAGATAGAACGGACTCAACTGAGTCGAAAAGTCTTTTACCATTTTGCAATTTTCGCAATAGGTAACGAGATATTAATAATTAAAAATCGCCGTATTAGCCCGGCCTACCGCCAAATGCAAGCGCGCGGCGAGATGCGGCCGCCCACTGCCCACCGATCGATATCCGCGGTCGGCGCGCGGGGAGTTGTTTACTACAAGCGGCAATGGCTACACACGAGTGGCGCGTAACGCTGGGCCCCCGTTCTGAGATAAGATAGTTCCTCGCCTTTTTTTTTAATGAAAATAAAATTGTCAAACAACACAAAAATTGTCTATGTGTGTACGTGTACATGCATGTACATGTGCACGTATGCATGTATGCAACGCTCAGAAAAGTATCAATTTTACTGCATAAAAAAGCGATTACTCAATTTACTATTTTTCTTTTAGTAAGCAACAAACTACCAGCGACAAACAATAAACAGTTGCAATCATCATTTGTCGCTCGACGACAATACGTGTCCAGCGTCCGACGTGCGTGCATTTTCGAGAAATTATAAGAAGATGTATACTGCTCGAGAGTATACGGATATGTTGATTACGTACGGAATGGCTGGAGAAAACGTCCGTGCCGCCGTTCGACTTTACGCGGAACGATTCCCCGGGCGTGAACGACATCCCGGATATAATGTGATATTGGGATGTGTCCGACGCGCCAGAGAGACAGGATCTCTTTTACCACATTGGCGGCATGCTGGTGTACCGTTGCAACGTCGCGTAATCGACGAAGAGAGAATCCTGGAAGCATTTGAGGAGAACCCCGGGAACAGCGTGCGCCGTGTTGCTCGTACGCTAGGTCTCTCCCGAAGCGTCGTGCATCGCGTTCTACGCCAGAACGGATTGCACCCGTTTCATTATCAGCGGGTGCAACAACTCATTAATGAGGAAGATGAACGCAATCGCTTCTACTTTTGTAATGGTATATTTATTATCCTACTTTAATGTTTACGCTTCTTTTAAAAGTATTAATTATCAGTGAAATACACAGGGTTCGTCGCGCAGTGTCGGGAGAATGCTCTTTTCCCCGACCGCATCCTGTGGACGGACGAGGCAACCTTTACACCGAACGGCGTGTTTAACTCCCATAATCATTTATTATGGGGAGACGAAAATCCGCACGCCATTCGCCAAGGCGCGTTTCAATATCGCTGGTCGATAAATGTTTGGGCAGGAATAAAAGCGAACCAAATTGTAAGTTTATGAGTTAAGAAATTTTGTCTTTGTCTCTCTCGCAGTTCTTTTAAAATCACATTCTTTCTATGATTTTTTTAGATCGGTCCCTATATCCTCCCGCCACGTTTACGCGGGGATAGGTACGCAAATTTTTTGGAAAATGAGCTGCCCGGTCTTCTCGAAGACGTTCCCCTTCGCAAACGGGAAGAGCTCATTTTCCAACACGATGGGGCTCCCCCGCATTTCGCGTTTGAAGCACGCGAAGTTTTAGACGCGCATTATCCGGACAGATGGATAGGTCGAGGTGGCCCAATCCTTTGGCCGGCGCGGTCGCCGGATATTAACGTGCTCGACTATTTCGTTTGGGGTTACATCAAAGATTTAGTCGAGGCACAGGCGTGGTGGTACACAAGCTGAGGTACGAGAAGAAATTTTCGCAGCTATTCAATACCATCACGCCGGAAATGGCGTACCGCGCGACGCGCAATATTACTTGAAGGGCCGAACTCTGTGTACGAGAACGAGGAAGGCACTTCGAAACAGTTTTTGCATTAAAATATTTTCATATTTTAATGCAAGTGGATTAGACCTACTGGGGATACCACTTTAAAAAAAATGCGCCATGCTATCTACCGCAAGGTGGTGTGGAAATAATAGCGCTCTATCATTTTCTTGCCACATACAGAAAAAATAATTATTTTTTGGCTCGCGATCTTATATTGCGATTGTTATTCACGTACGCACACGCAGAAAAATATCATTCTAGTGCTAAGAATTAAGCAAACCAATTACTCAATTTTAGTTCTTCTTCTTCTAAGTAATGGTTATTTTTACAAAGAATATTTTCTTAATAATAGTCTTAAAATTCACTTATTATTTTATTTAAATATTTTAAAATAAATAATATTTACTTAACATTTTTTTGCCTGCATACACACACATACAAATAACACACTATAAATTACTTGAATTAAATAAATATTACTTATATCAAATATTTCATAAGTTCATAGAAGAACATAAAATTAAAAATAAAATTTGATTTGCTTATTATTTTAACTTTTCTTCGATAAAATTTTATAATGTTACATTCTTTAAAGAAAAATATAAATTCTCTTTGCGGGTACATGATAATGACTTTTTGTAAAATTTGTGACGAGTACATTTTAACATTATCATCAAAAAATTATTCTTTGTTAAAGATAACCGTTGCTTACTAAAAGAAAATAGTAAATTGAGTAATCGCTTTTTATGCAGTAAAATTGATACTTTTCTGAGCGTTGCATACATGCATACGTGCACATGTACATGCATGTACACGTACACACATAAACAATTTTTGTGCTTGTTTGACAATTTTATTTTCATTAAAAAAAGGCGAGGAAACTATGTTATCTCAGAACGGGGGCCCAGCGTTACGCGCCACTCGTGTGTAGCCATTGCCGCTTGTAGTAAACAACTCCCCGCGCGCCGACCGCGGATATCGATCGGTGTGCAGTGGGCGGCCGCATCTCGCCGCGCGCTTGCATTTGGCGGTAGGCCGGGCTAATACGGCGATTTTTAATTATTAATATCTCGTCATCTATTGCGAAAATTGGAAAATGGTAAAGGACTTTTCGACTCAGTTGAGTCCGTTCTATTTGTTTTTGAGAAAAGTCCCAAATATTCTGGGACACCCTGTATGTCGCGCAAACCAATCACAGGCAAATTAACTTGTCCGCGACACATCTTACTTCTAGTCAAATGAAAATGGAAAATGGCTTCAGGCCTATTCACATGTATGCGAAATGAACATACTAATCTATAAGTGCGCGTGATGCGCACGTAATGTCTCTATTAACCGTCTAGAGTGACGGGGTTGGCATCACCTGCTTCGCCTGCCGGTTGGTCCTGACACGAGGTTGGCTGTCCCCTGACCTCGTCAGACGGCCCCTCCATGGGATCAAGCACACCAATGGGCTTGCAACGGCATCGGTGCGCGCCACCTTGGGCCGGATGGTGTGATTGGCCTCTCCGCGGATGATCTGCGATGCCCTGTGGACGAGATCGAGGCTGCCGACGGTCGCTCAGCGGCTGTCGGTTGCAACCTTACTCTATCTGGGAGTATCTTGCGCGTTCATGCAGTACTAACTTGGATGCGTCTCTGAGAATAGCAATTATGGTGGGTTCCGGATCGTTATACGGTTCTTCGCCCCTTTCGTTGACAGCTCGTAAGAAATCGTTTAAGATCTCGGCACAAACCGGACACGTGAAGGTGAAACGGTGATCTCCCAAGGTATCTCGACATGCGGAGCACTTCTCAACCCGGTACAAGTCTCCGATATGGAGGTAATGTCTAAGCACGAGCTCGTAACGGAGTCGGTGGAGGTAGGGAATATCGCGATAACACTCTTCGCCTAGGCGAGTACGGCCTCGGCGACTTCTATAGAAACTGGCAAATTCGCAACGGGCTTGAGATACCCCAACGAGAATAAGCGGTGTTGTGCGCGGGGACGCGTTCATATATCATACCGCAAATTCTTTTATGGGTACTACCTTTGGCGGGCGTTAGTCGATGACTAGTGAATGGGTCGCACTTCCCCAGTGTTTAGGCGTTGACGCGTCGATGTATTGGTGCAGGAGCTCAGCGCGTCGTCCAAGTATCGTCTTCGTCGCGGATCGTTCCTTGGTATGGATGATGGAGAAATCTTCGGTGTCTCGATGGTCACGGGGATTAACCTGTACCTTTGGGCGTCACGGAAGGTCCGATAAGATGCTTGGGCTACTTCCTTGGCCAATGGTGTGTAGTGCTGATCGGCAGGATCCTCGTGGGCCTTTATGTCCTTCACTTTTATCACGTATTTGCGGTTGATGCACTCGATGGATTTTAGAACTACGCCCGGCTTTACTATATTTTCGTTAACACTCGCGTTTACTTGAGGTTCCGGCTTTCGTGCGAATACTCCTCGTATTCAGGGTTCTCTATATATTCTACTCCTAACGTTTGATTTAACGGGCGCGGTGTGAAGTAGACGGTTAAGCTGTCAGATGCGATTCTTTACTCCGCCTCTACGTGTTTTAAGCATTTAATATTACTTAGATATAGAAAGTTGCTGTCCAGGTCAACTGCTCATTGCCAGTCCTTAGGAAAACGGGCGTGCAGCTCGCACTGCACTGCCTTATTCCCCAGGTGATCCAACGGTGGTAGCGTGCGACTCGTATTGCACTGCCAGTCACTCGTATGGATGGGTGGGCGAGAGCAGGAGAACTGGGAGCTTGGATGAGTGTTAACAAGGTTTCCACAACGAATAATTGAGGTTAAACTAACACTATTATATTATAAAACTCCAGTACAAGTACAGTCCTGTTTGCAAAGGGAAGGGGGGACAATTGCAGTGTTAGGCTAAGAGGCGCAGTGGGTGCTCAAAATACGCTCGTTATGGAACCAAAGTCCTTGATGAAGGTCTCCACGGAAACGTCCGAGCTGAAGGGAGCGTTACTCCGGAGGATGACGCAATACTGGGCATGACGACAGCGTCGGGCGCGAAGGAGACCGTGTCGTCGATGGCAGCCGCTGAGGAACGGAGGGCCCGAGGGCGAGTTCGGGATAAATCCGCCGGACGACGGGGTCCAGAAATTGTTGGATGCGGTCTTGGCGGGCGACATGGTCACCGAGGAGGCAGTCCAGGCAGGGCTCGAGGTCATGGAGCGGGCCTCAACCAAGGTAGCGGCGGTAATATCGCCAAGCAGTGAAGCAGGCTTCATCAGGGTGGACCTCGCCCAGATGATGTCATTGAAAACACTTGGAGCCAAGGTGGAGACCACGGGCGATGAGCGGCTCGAGAGCCAACCATAGGAGTTGGTAGCATCGGAGCGCGTGGATGACGCAATCCGGGCGTCTCTGCGGAACGTTTGGTATAATGGCGCAATCCGGGCGTCTATTTAATAGATTTTGTTTGCTGAGGCAATCCGGACAAGAAGCCTTCAATTGCGCACAGTACAATTGCACACCGTGCTATTAGACACAAAAATTGCGCACCGTTTGATTGGACACGATTCAATACGCACAGTTCTATTGCGCACTGTTCAATCGCGCACCGTTTAATCGCGCACTGTTCAATTGCACACCGTTCAATCGCGCACCGTTCAATCGCGCACATGTTCAATTGCCCACGATCAACTGCGCATAGTCTATTACGCACATGGTGTACACATATACACACACACACACGTGGGGGTGGGGTGCAAGGGGGGCCTCCGGCCCCCTCCCGCACCCCCTCCACCGGTAGGCTGGGTGGACCTCGCTTTATGAGAACTGTGCGCAATTGCTCGTGGGCAATTGAACGGTGTGCGATTGAACGGTGTGCAATTGAACAGTGCGCGATTGAACAGTGTGCAATTGACGGTGCGCGATTGAACGGTGCGCAACAGACTGTGCGCAATAGAATTGTGCGCAATAGAACTGTGCGCAATCGAACCGTGTCCAATCGAACCGTGTCCAATTGAACGGTGCGCAATTTTTTTGTGTCTAATAGCGCGGTGTGCAATGCAACCTGTGCATTGTACTGTCGAAGTGAGCCTCTCCGCCAACGCGACGAACAAGAGCTACGTCGAGCGCGGGGCTCGAGGATCTGAGACGCGAGATTGAGGCGTTTCGCGAGAGAACGGACAAGTCGTTGTCGGCGACCAGAGACGAGGTGGACAATTCGAACGGTCTCGGAAGCAAGGTGGACAATTTGAAGGACTCGTCGAGCGCGCGATCGCGAATATCAGAGAGGACATCGAGAGAACAAACCTGACAGTGAAAAGAGG
>JASTWQ010000945.1:0-51293 GCA_035220615.1 Leptothorax acervorum
ACGTTATAAATAAGCAAATTAATAAAAGGCTAAAAGAGTTAAATTATCGCAGGGACATCATCGATTCTAGTAATTCCATTGACACTTTCGACGCCCGGAGACATTTTGTGTTCCCTTATGTAAAGGGTTTAAGTGAAGATATTCGCCGTACTTTGAACCGATGTGGCTTCGATGTTCTCCACACGATCCCCTAAAAAGCTTGATTCCGTCATAAAACGAGGCAAAGATAAATGGACAACATGAAAGAAACGGGTGTGTAGTTTATAAAATGATTGTAATGACTGTAATGTATCCTATATAGGACAAACATTAAGACATCTGGAAACTCGTGTGAAGGAACATCTTAGTGACATCAAAAAAGACGAGAGTAAGCGCTCGGTAGTCAGTAAGCACCGATTGATACACGGGCATGATTTTAAATGGTCCACTCCTGAAGTGTTGCATAGGGAGAGAAATGTGAGGAAGAGAGAAATAGCGGAGATGTTTTACATTAAAAAAACACAATAACACGATCAATCTCAAAAAAGACACGGAAAATCTGAATCCGTTATATGACCGAATTATAAGATCTACATAAATGTTTTTCTCTTCGTGCTTATGTTTTTCTTTCGTGACCCACTCGCTTAGCCTGTATTTTTAAATTAGTTCAACGCCGACCTTCGACTCGGATCGGCGATTCTTACATTTCTTTGTGCCAACTATGTCGTTTTTCGGGCTATATTGCACGATTAATTAAGGAGGGATGCGGTTCCTTTACTTCAAAATTTGACAATGTGCTAAAACTGCAAGAAAGTTTTTGTGCTCTAAGAGCAGCTAATTTTTAATATGTGACAGGTATATATTGTTTTTTTTTTTCTCCGCTCTTTGTTCCTTGTGCGTTATTTTTCGTGTAACATGATTTCGTTGTTATAGCAAACTCTTGATAAGGACACAAAACCAGTGTCGAAACGTCGACTGAATTTATGTAATACTACGACAATAAACGTCAGTTTGGTCAAATAATTCTGCTTGCAAATTATTTATGCTAAAAGAATTTTTTAAGTATGTCGTACCTCAAGAAAAAATTTGGAAAATATTTACGTTATTAGTGGTTATATAAGGCTTCTAAAAAAAAATAGTTCCATAATTTTACTGCAATAGTATCACAGTTAAAAAAAATAATTTTTTTCTAAAGGATTTGATAAAGCGACCAAGCTGATCTTATGTTTTTAAAAAGTAATTATGTGCCTACAAAACATATTAAATTTTCAGCCAGATCGATTAAGCCATTTCTAAAAAAATAGAATACTATTTATTTTTCAGTTATTTTTTTATTACTGGAAAACCAATTGAGTTTGCGGTCTGAAACTTTCAGGATCTTTATATTTGTATAGTACCTACATATCCTGAAATTATGAATAAGATATCCGCCGGGGTCCGATTCACCATGCTTATCGCCTTATGGCCTTTTTTACAATAAATTTGTCTGTTTTTTTACATCATTCGATTTCTTTAATTATTCTACGTATAAAAGTATCAAGGTAAAGTCATCGAATAGTGAATACTTTACGAGATATTTCATATTTTATCATAATAAAAATATCATGACAAAATTTGAAATATCTCAGAAAATTCTTAACAAAAGAGAGCTGCACGGAGAGCGGGAGGTTCCAGCTGGCTGGGGTAATATTTTTTGCAATAATTTCTTTAACATCATAAGTTGAATCGTTTCGCTATTCCAACAGTGGCTGTGTTTTTAAGTCTGACAAATCTCGTCGGCGCACAGTTTTCAAGGGTTGGAGGTAAGAATTGATTTAACTAAAGGGAAGGAGGAGATAATATGTGTATCACACAATAAAATAATATTAGGCTATTAAGATCCTAGCTTGGACCGTTGTGGCGATTATTCTAATTTAATATGGTTTAATAGGTTAGGTTGTAACCGGGCACGTTAGGTTGTAACCGGGCACGTTAGGTCACGCGTGATACGACTCATTCATCAATATCTCCGAAAGTGTTGAAAATTCGTGAAACACGGTCGCCACTCGATTTTACCCGTTAAATCGAGAAAGGTAAGTATACAACTAACCGTATCTGTCGACTAATTCCCCTTTTTCTTAGTTTCAGGTGCTCCGGACTGCTGCTGCTGCTGGCCGCTTTCACTCGTCGTCGCTGGATCTTCAACGTGGAAGCCGCTTCTACCAACGATGGATGGACCTCGCTCGCATCGGATGGACCCTCAGGATCGTCGCAGAATCTCAGGTAAGTATCGTATAACGTAAGCTTGTTTCGCAAGCTAAGTGCATATACTCGCACTGGATTTCTTTATTTCGCAGGAATATCGCGTCTACGAAGTATCTCCCGCTTGGAAGGTGACTCAGGATCGGTCACAGGATATCGTCGAATGAATTTGTACACTCAGGATATCACTTTTAATAACATTGTATTTATTCATGTATATTTGAATAAACAGTCATTACATTTCGATTCACAGTGATTTTCCTATCACCCGCGTTGTCGCGTCGTGATCGTTAGTTACAGTTCGCTCGTGGCGCATAAAATCGCGTTAACTCGGAATAAATCGTCCAACTATCCGCAACACGGGTATCATCGGTTGTCACGAGAATACACAGTATCCTCCCGTATGACTGTCCTTGGTTTTGTACACGGATCGGTCGAAATCGGAAAATTTCACAAGTGTCGCTCGCACACACGATACGCGAATAATTGTCGGATATCGCACGGTATGTCGGATCCGCGGTTGTATCGAGAGTCGTATCATATACGATGAACGCTCTCCCGGTCAGTCACTTATACTCGCTTCGCGTATATCTCGCACAATTTCGTAACGTCGCGAAAATTCTATAATGCTCGCGGTTGTCCGGATATCGCTCCGTACGCGGGATCACCGGTTGTTACGAGAGCTTAACGGATACGTGTTGTCGGTACCAGCTCTCCCGATAGACTCCTTTATTGTAACGCACATATCGCGCACAAATTTTATAAGTGTCGGAAATATCACTTATTTCGCGACACATCAGATATCGCTCCGTACGCGGGATCACCGGTTGTAATCAGAGGACGTGTTAACTGCTCGCGCTCTGCCGATAGACTCCTCGATTGTAACGCACATATCGCGCACAAATTTTTATAAGTGTCGGAAACGTTACATGTTTCGCGACACATCGGATATCGCTCCGTTCGCGGGTCTTCCCGGTGGTTGTGAGAATACGTGTTAACGGCTTTACATCTCCCGGCGGACTAACCAGGATCGATAGTTCGCAACGGCGTACGTCCCCTCCCGGGCGGTACCCCCACTCTTGTTATTCACATCGGACCATCGGCGATCACGTGATCGTCGTATGACGGTATACGCGTATCTGACAAACAACTTTTCGTAAACACGCAGGAATGCGATGGAATTATCGCTCGCTGAAAATTAAATACGAAGATATACGCTTTTATACATTTTCGTAAATTTATCTCGTTTTCGGAGATATACGTCTTGGCGTATATTTCTTTACAAAATACGACAGATCTCGCTCGCCTTTGCCTAACCCGATGATGGCTACTCCCCGGATATGCCAAAACTGATGTTTTACAGGTGGAGTCGCATGTGCTGGGAACTCCGAAAATATATACATCGAATTCGGACGGGACTTCGATGTTAACGTTATTTGGCAGCTCTTAATGCCCCTCGTGATAATTTTATTAACGTTGCACTCGTGTGCCAGGTTTTTTCGGGCACACTGAACGGATCAAAGCGGGATCGCGATATTAGCGTTATTTGACATTTTCTAATGACCTTGGCAATAATTTTATTAACATTATACATGTGTGCCAGGGTTTTTCGGGCACCTCGATTAGATCGAAACGGGATCGCGATATTGGGACTCGCAATGGGCTCGAAAAGGCGTCCCTGGTGGTCCTTTCCCCGTAGATGGTCCTGGAGTCGAACTTCCGGCACATTCGTCGGAGGTCGACGGGAGTCGGTGCGCTGCACTCCTGGTGACCCGTAGAGATGTGCGCACACGGTTGTTCCAGGGGAAGGTGTCCGTAGTGGGTGTTTCCGGCACCCAGGTCGGATCAGGGCAAAAGTCGTTAGTTATGCTATTTAGGACCTCCGCAGACCATTCCCGATGGCCATTTGGTCATACAAGGTGTGTGCCAAGATTTTCTGGCACATGACGCAAAATTAGAAATAACCATCGAATATGCCTTAATTAGCATCCTACTAACGCGTTACCGACGTTAGTTTTCTCGAATTATGCATGCGCCATGATATCCCGGCACAAGCCTCAAACTCGATTGTAATCGCAATTGCTATGTTCGCCGTCGTCCTAATGACGCTCATGAGTCGCCTCGTCGCGATATATTCCACGTGACGTGACTTCCCGGCACGATGCATCTACTCCGTTGCAACACGCTCGGACGCGTGTAAAAGTTCACGCTAACGCGCGCTAACATTGAATCATGGGGTTGTCCCCTTATCTCACAACGCATCGAGTCGTCGGAGTAACTTCTATCAACACTCGGATCGTATCAATTTACATACGTGACGGAAAATCATAGGAAACGAAAAGGAAACTTAAATATATTTTAATCGCCATGAGTGGCTTTTAATAACACGCAAAAACATAATTTTATCCCAGCCTTAGTAAAATAAAACATAAATATATCAATGTGTCAACGGACACTTATGTATAACCCATGAAGGTGATAAATAAACAGAATAAACTATAATAATAAAATTTACGCTAAGGCGGGAAAATTATGAACGTATGTGTGAGCGCGCTCGCTCACACACGGTGTTTGGACGCTGCTTGCGCCCAGTCGGTCAGGTCAGCCTCACCGTCGTCTCCTCCGGTCGCTGATTCTGACTGCTTCGTCCGCGATGCTGCCTCCGGCTGCAAGGTTTAGGTTTGAAAATACTTTATTCCCCTGTGGGGTTAAAAGGGCGTTTTGGAGGGACGTTCCCAACCCTTCACAACAATGTACAAGTAACCCTTAACCTATCCCTGCCTATACACACACACACACATACGCAACGCTCGCCTTGTCCTTTCCTTAAATCCGCTCTTAATACTAACTTATTTTCTAACTTAAATCTATCTTAATCTATCGGGACTTCCGTTTCCTTAAAATATTTCTCATTCATCCTCTCGTTCATATCCCCCTCATTCTCCCGCCGCCCTCTTAGCCTCTCTATTTCCTTCATCCAATCCTCCCCCTCCCCCTCCTCTCCCAGCATCGTTCCCACCACCCCTGCCATCCCTCCTCCACCCAATTTCTCCCTCTCGAACATCTTTCCCACACGTGTTCCCATGATTCCTCTTCCCTCCCACATATCCTACATCTTCTGCTTTCTTCCTCTTCCCAGTACTGCCCCTCCCTCACTTCATTGCCTAGTCTGAACCTTATTACCCTACTCCATCTCCTTTTTACCCAACCCTTTTCCAAATATCTCGGGATCCCCTCTACCCTTATCTCCCTATACCATCTGTTGTACTTTGATCCCCTGATTTTTTCTAATCTTTCTTGCTTTTGTATCTGCCTCTCTCTCTCCATCAAATTTTCATAACCTAGTCCTTCCTCCTCTCCCATTCTCACTCCCACCCTCTCCATGTATTCCTTTCTTTCTTGTTCCCACCTTCCTATTATCTTTCCCTACTTCCACCTTTCTTTCATCTCTTCATAACATTTTCTTGCAATTTCCCCCCCCCTTGCCTTCTTCCAGTTTCCTTTCGAAATTCCATGCTCTCTTGTTTGCTCTACCTCTCATTTTCTCTCTCTCCAATTCATCCCTTACCATGTATCCTGGAGTCCTCCAATTCAATCCGAATATCCATCTTAAATATCTTTCGTGAATGCCTTCTGTGGCGGCTCTCCGCAAGCCACCAGGAAGTAACCTTGTCGTTCTCTCCCGTCGATGGTAATGAGGCGGCTCCGCAAGCAATCTAAAATCCTCGCCATTCTTATCGTTGGCATGCTAGAATGTGGCCATCGGGATTTCGCCCTCTCCGACGGCACACGACGCGAAGACGTGATCATCGGGGTTACATCCTCCCCGTCGGCACGCGCGGAACTCAGGTTAATATTTACGATACGCGCGGGATAATTTCAAGTTGTCGAAACGCGGAGGCATTCAAGATATTAATCAGCGCGAATTTCAAAACGATGATCGAGGGCGAGATTCAAGGGATGAAAAGTCGCCTAGCAACCAAAGTCGCCAAGCAACCAAGGGTTGTTACCGGGATTTTGCGGTATAAAAGACGGGCCAATTTCCGAAAAATGCAGAGTAATTCAGCAGCAGTCGACCACGACGGATCTCCTACCGGCCTCAAGACGGAGAGGAAATCGAGACACCCATCCCGGCTCGCCGAGGAGGAGGCCATAACGAAGGCAACGCTTCGTCGAAAAACTCGCCCGCTTCCTCTTTAACGATACGCCAGCAAGAGGAAGGTGATCTTGATTGATCCGCCTGCAGTCGGCGCTCAGCCGCCTCTCGGCGCCAAGCGCCCAAAGATACGTCCGGCGACCATCCCAGCGGCCAGCGCTAAGTCGCTGACTGGCGCCAAGCGCCCAAAGGTACAACCTGCTGCGAACGAAGAGCAGAGCGTTAAACGCTCAACTGGAGTGGTGCTTCCGACTCCAGGGGTTGTTCAACGAGAACCCATTGCTGGACTCTCTCTTCCCTGCCTCGACCTAAGCCCAAAAATAACTGGCGCAGGATCGCCACCAACAGGTAAAATATTTACCAGCGCTCAGAAGCTCATTGGCGCTAGTCGCCTATCAATAAGCGCTCAGACGCTCACTGGCGCAAGTCGCCTATCAA
Organism: Leptothorax acervorum; assembly: GCA_035220615.1. Classification (NCBI taxonomy): domain Eukaryota; kingdom Metazoa; phylum Arthropoda; class Insecta; order Hymenoptera; family Formicidae; genus Leptothorax; species Leptothorax acervorum. Next base: position 6,815 of record JASTWQ010000945.1, read on the forward strand.
CTAGCGCTCAGACGCTCTCTGGCGCTAGACGCCTTTTATCTAGCGCGCAGCCGCTTTTCGACGCAAAAAGGCAGAAACTCTCCTCACCGGTTCTTGGCGCTAGTCGCTCATTTCCTAAAAAGAATTCTCATTTTTATCTAGGAACCTCAACGCCTAAAGACACGAGAGAGAGCCTGGTCAGCCTCGAAGCCTCGCCAATTCACTCCGCAGGATCATCACCAACGTATAATTGGGTGATACCGTCATCGGAAATTCCCGAGTTGCTATCTCCCTTCCGCATTGTGTCTGTGGGGACTCAGGCAGGAGTAGCCTGGAAGAATTTCAGGGACGCCGCCACGCAGACTGATAAGGAAGCATTCGGGAAAGAGAATTCAAGAACCGCAGCCACTCAGACGAAACCGCGAGGTGGACGACAGGAGAGAGAGAGAAAAGAGAGATACGAAAGATATCAACGACAAGACAGAGAGCGAAGAGAGAGACAAAAAAGATTTCGTTATTAATCTCATTTGAAATTATTGAACTTGTTATGTAGTTGAAATAAAATGATTTAACGAAATATTATCCATTTCTTAGTGATAAGCAATAAGGATAGCGAGCGTAAAACATATCTGAGCGTAAAGCGCACACTACATTATTTTAGCGCTAATCGCTCTCAAACGCGTTATATATATCCTAAACCTTCTATCTCCCCCCACTCCCTCCACCCCCACACCTCCGCTCCATATCCCATCACTGTCCATATCAGTGTATCGTACAGCCAGATTCTTCTCTTCGAATCATTACCCCACATCCTTTTCCCTATCCCCCATACTTCTCTCATCACAATTGCTGCTTTTCTTCTTCTCTCTCTTACGTGAGCTTCCTGTTTTCCATTCTCTCTCACTGTGTATCCGAGATACTTGAATTCTTTTACCTCCTCTATCTTCTTATTCTTCCATCTCCAATAAATTTTCTTCTTCCTACCTCCACCGTTCCTAAACCTCATTAACTTTGTTTTCTCCGTATTCAGCACTAATCCTTTCCCATCCAAGTATCCTTCCAGCCTACTAATCATTGATCTCATATCTTGTTCTTCCTCAGCCATTAGTGCCACGTCATCCGCATACATCAGAGTGTAGATCTTCTCCCCCCTCAATCTTATTCCTCCCCAACCTCCTTTCCTCATGTAATCCTCCATGTCTGCTATTAACAGGTTGAATAGTAGTGGACTCATTGGACAGCCCTGCCTTACTCCTCTCGCCATCCAAAATACTCCTCCACTCTGCCTCCCCACTCTCACCTTGCTCCTCGTCTCTCTCAGCACTTCCTCCACCCTGTTTACTAGTCCCTCCCTCACTCCTCTTCCTCTCATGGCCTTGATCAACACCTCTCTGTCCACTGAGTCAAAGGCCGCTTTCAGATCTATAAATAACACCGTCATCTTACCCTTGTCCTTTCCAAGCTGTCTGTTTATCAGGTAATTTAGCGCATATATCTGATCCATTGTCCCCATCCCCCTCCTAAATCCTGCCTGATTGCCTGGGATCAAATTCTTTGTTTCCACCTCCTCCCTTAGCCTCTCTGCCAGAATCGCCGTATATATCTTATATGCCGATGGCATGACCGTTATCCCTCTATAGTCTTTCACCTCACGGCCCTCCCCTTTTTTTATTATCGGAATTATTTCTCCTTCTTTCCATTGCTCCGGCCAACCTTCACCTCTCCATACTCTTTTACATATTTCCCAGATCCATTTCTCCATTTCTTTTCCTCCGTATCTCCATGCTTCATTCGGTATCTCGTCAGTGCCTATCGCTTTCCCATCTTTTAATTTTCTTATCACATTCCTCACCTCCGCTAATTCGATCTCGTCCTCTCCTCGTCTCACGTGTCCTCCGTCTCCCATTGTCACCCTATTATCCACCCCTCCCATCAATTCCATGAAATACTCCTTCCATTCTTCCATCTTTATCTCCTCATTTATCCTCTTTCTTCTCCTCCTTACTCTGCCTATCAGCTCCCACACTTTCGCTTCTGTTCTCGCTTCTCCTACCTCTCTTATCATCTTATCCCTCTCTTCTTTTCTCTTTGCCTCACACATCATTCTATATTCCCTCCTTCCTCTTCTGTAGCTTACGCCATCTTCAGTTCCTTTCCTCCATTTTCTTAGCTCTTTCCTTACCTTCTTCTTTTTCTCCCTACATTCCTTATCCCACCACCCTCTTCTAATCTTTCTTTCCTCTCCTCTCTCAGCCTCGTTATCTTCTATTGTCTTCTTTACCTTAGCAATTCCCTGCTCTAGCTCTTCTTGAACCTCCGTTTTTCCGTTTCCTAACTGTCCTAATCTCTCCATAAATTCTTTTCTTTCTTCCTCATTCCAAACTCCCCTTCTCCTTACTCCACCCCCTCCCTGTCTCTTTTCTTCTCTTTTAAGCCTGCCTCCTATCCATACGATTATCGGGTGATGATCTGAATCGATTCTTTCTCCTACCTCCAGCCTCTCCACCCTCTCCCTGACGTTCTCCTCACTTATTACGTAATCAATTACCGTCTCACTTTTCCCTCCTGTGAACGTGAATTCCCCTTCTTCATCACCTCTTGTGTTTCCATTTAGTATCGACCACCCCCTACCTTCTATCAACTCTAGCAGCTTTCTCCCGTCTCCGTTTATTTTCTTGTCCTTCGATCTCCTTCCTCCGCCTTCCTCCTTTCCCCCTTCCTCATCTTTCCATCCTCCTTCTTCCCCTGTTCTTGCGTTAAAATCTCCCCCAATCAAGGTCTTTATCCCTTCGTTTTTCTGTTCCATCTGCTCCTTCAGGCCTTCCAGTTTTTTGTCTATATCATTATTTACATATATCCCAATTATCCTCCATCTTTCCGCACCAATCTTTATCCTGCATTCCATTCTACCTTCTTCTCTCTCTGCGCTTCTCTCCTCCTTCTCCTCTTGTATCCCTTTCCTTATTCCTAGAAGCATGCCTCCCCTTGCTCTTCCTTTTTTATTTCTCCTAGTTGCCATCTGTACCTTCCAATCAAATTCAATTGGCATATTCTCTTTCATCTTCTCCCAACTTTTCTCGTCTAACCATGTCTCCATCATTATCACCACATCCCACTTCTTTACCCCCTCCCAAAATTCCTTGTTTTATTTGTTACCCCCGCCACGTTCCAAAACGCCACTCTCCACATCCTATCATCTTCTACACTTTTCTCCTTCCTATCTACTTTTACCCTTTCCCCTTTCCTTCTACCTCCCTTTCTCTCTTCCTCAATTTCTCTCCTTTCATCCACCCTCCCGCTTATTTCTTTTCCTCCCGTCCTGAGACTGCACCTTGCCACTACTGCTCTTCCCCCCTCACCCTCCACACTCTACCTTCATTGTCTCTAAGCACCTCCTCCTCCTCCTCCTCCCATCTCCACCATTTTCCCTCTATCTGAATTCTTCCATAGCTTACCCAGACTCTCCTACCCTCACCTTTCTCTCTCTTTCTTCTTGCTATATCTTCAAGGATCCATCTCATCTTTCTCTCCTTCCAGGTCAGATCGTCGTCTAACCGTATCCCCCTCTCTCTCAGCCTTCTTCTCTCTTTCATGATCCTTGCCTTCTGTTCCAGATCTTTTAGTCCTACTACCGCCAATCCACCATCTCTAATTCTCATCTTGTTCGCCTCCGTATCTATTCCTATCTCCTTTAAAATTTCTCCTATCTCTTTTCTTTCCCCTTTCACTCCTCTTATGACAACATTTGTTCTTCTCTCTTCTCTCTCTCTCAATTCTATTTTTTTCTCGATATCCTTAATTCTTTTCTCCATTATCTTCCCTCCTCCATCTTTCTCTCTAGCAACTCCTCCACTTCTTTTATTTAGAAGCGCCCCCTCCACTTCCGTTAATCTTCTCTCCATATTTTCTTTTTCCTTCTGCCACCTCTCTTCTTTTTCCTTAAAACTTCTTTTCATCTCCTCTATCTCCGCTTTGTTTTCTAGCAGTTGCTTTCTCACCATTTCTTTCATCTCTATACCTACCCGTAATTCTCTTTTTAACTCCTCCCTCATCTACTCCATCCAGCTTACTCCCTTAGCTGGCGATCTTTGTACCTTTTTACTTGCGTTCATTTTCCCCCCTTCTGCCCCCTCCATCTCCAGCCTCTCTCTCTTTTTCCTCGCTACTTCCGCGCTACCTACGCTACCACTTCTTTCCCACATATATCCCTCCCCCTCCCCCCCAACAAACTTTGCAATTATTCCCTTCTCCTCGGACATGATTTTATCTATATTGCTATCTGCCTCTATCTATCCTATGCCCGGGGCTGTGTACTAGTATACGTCTCCTCTCTATATACTTTTACTCTAGGCCCGCGTGCGCGCAAAACTCTCCCTCTACTCGCTCCTCTATGTCGTACGTTAACCACGATCAGTGACTCAGTGACTTTTCTCTCGCTACAACTATCCCTTAACCCTTGCCCTATCGGCCCTCCCAGTGCCCTTTACACACTCTCACCCACTCTCTCTCTTCCACTCTCAGCCTCCACTACACTCCTCGCTCTCAATTCTCCTTATTTCCGTCACACAGTGCAACTTTCTTTCCAGACTCTCACACACGTGTCAACCACATTCACACCGGAAACGGAAGTCCTAATATGGTTTAATATGTACGGTCGAATAAATTTCTTTAAAAGAGAGCTTTATTATAGTGTTTTGAAAGCGTCTCGACAAGGGCTACAAGAATATGTAATAAGAAGTAGGAAGGTTCCATTTAAAAAATTGAACGTAACCTTCATGTGACCTTCAAACAACTGTCCAAGGTCAAATCATTGCCACTATCTTATGTCCCCCTTGAAACCGTACAATTTTTGTGTGAAACATTTTGTTCTAGAATCACAACTAAAGAAGTTATTTGAGGTGTAAGAGATAAAAAAAACACCTTGTATACATTTAATATTTCAGCATCTTTCACTTATATGTAAAAACCTTTCATAATCGCGTAAACGTTTTAAATGTTACGTTTCTATGTTATGTTTCTTAGATGTACTAACAACGTTTTAGTGTTACTTAGAAACTTTTGGAAACTTTGAAACGTTTCTGAAACATTTCTGTTTCGTTTTGTGCTGTGTGGGGATTGTAAAGTTATTACTTTAATGCCAATGTACGATTAACTTATACGTCTTGTTTGCAGAAGTTTATTGTATATTTTGAAAAGGTGTAGAAATTTCTTATGCGAAGCTACGTTTTATTATAACATTAATAAATTATAAATTTTAATGAGAATGTACGATAAACTACGTCCCGGTTGTAAAAGTTTATTGTATATTGTCAAAAATTTTAGAAATTTTTTAGGCAAAACTACGTCTTATTGCAACATTAATAAATTATAAATTTTAATGAGAATGTATGATAAACTACGTCTCGGTTGTAGAAGTTCATTGTATATTGTCAAAAGTTGTAGAACTCTTTTACGAGAAACTACGCTTTATTACGACATTTACATGTTTGTAGTTTCTCTTACTATTTTCGTAATTGGTTGTAGTTTGGCGGAGTTGTTACATAAAAAGTTGTAGAATCTTTTCCGCCAGGGAACCTTTTTCAACATGCTACAAACTGTAAATAACTGTAAATAACATTAATTTTATTTACGCATAGGTTGATACGCTTGTGTTTAACCCACTTGTTTTGCACACTAAACAGGTCGAAACCATATTATTAATTATTGTTTATGTATATAATCACTTTTACGCCACGTGTCGACTGTCGATGCGTTACGTTCCCAATGGTTCCCAACTTATAAAGGCCCCCACCACACCTTTCCGTAACAGTAATGGAGGATTCACCCTGCGTCCGATTGCGTCCGATGTTCGACGTACGACGATCCGACATCCAATAAAGGAATTTATTATTAGAGACAAAAATTTCCTATTGAATGTCGGATCGTCGTACGTCGTACTGTTACGACTGTCCTTGCGACTCTGAGACTCGCATTGTAGACCCTGCATTACATATAAGATCGTCTTAAGTTTATCTTCAGATACTTCGTAGCAAATGTAACGAGTCGTACAGAATCTGAAGATAAACTTAAGACAATCTTAAATACGAGGGCTGTTTGAAAAGTTTCTGGCCTTTTTAAGAAAAACACATATTTCGAAGCAAAACAAAATTTATTTCTCGACGTAGTCTCCCTGCAACTCGATACATTTGGTCCAACGTTTCTCCCATCCTTTTAAACCGTCAGAAAAAAATTGATTGTCTAAACCTGAAAAATACTGATTTACAGCGTTTTCCACCTGAGCATTTGACTTATATTTTTTTCCCCCGAGATATCAGGCGTATGGTGGTGTACCCAGGTTTCATCGACGGTTATCAGTCGCCACAAAAATTCCGTTGGATTTTTTTGATACAGGCTAAGACACTCGCGCGACATGTCCGTCCGTATACGCTTTTGGTCAATCGTCAACAAGCGCGGCACCCAGCGCGCGGATAATTTTCTCATATCCAAATCTTGATGTAAAATCTTGTGCACCCGTTCAGATGATATCCCACAAGCCTCAGCAATATCCTTAACAGTCAATCGACGATCTTCCATCACAGTTTGATGCACTAAATCGACCATTTCGTCAGTTGTAGCGGTTTTCGGGCGCCCGGAACGTTCCTCGTCTAAAATGCTCGTACGACCACGTTTGTACTCGGCAACCCAATAAATGAAGGGGAGGCTTCACCGTATACAGAGTCTAACTCATCTTTTATTTCCTGAGTGTTTTTCCCTTTCAAATGAAGGAATTTTATCACTGCGAGATACTCAATTTTCTCCATTGTTTACAGACAATGTCAGCTGACAAGTTTTGAAAAATGCCATAGACAAAGAAATGATCAAAATGACTTGAAATTTTTACGGTTTACATGTGTCAAGGCCATCTATCGGACGGCGAAAGAAATTTTTTTCTACAGTTACCTTATGTCAATGAGGCCGGAAACTTTTCAAATGGCCCTCGTATTAAAATTTGATTATAAATACTGACTTCAGATTTAGCCGAGATGAAAAACATGCACCAATAAGGAATTTTACAACAGATGCAAAGTTGCTTTCTTAATTAAATTAAATGACAATGAAGTATTAAATACTGATAAACATATACAATTAAACAGAGATACAAAAATGAAAAATTGCTCATGATACTTTCATTGTAAAATTATTTACTATTGGTATGTATGTTGATAAGAAGTACATTAGTTATCTACAAAAGACTAATTCTTTAAGTTAAAATAAAGTAGTAATAAACAGAGAAAAGGTATTAAGAACATTATTTAATATAGTTTTTCATATTCACACATATCTACATACTGCACATAGCATTTTTAATTTTTTATTATCATCGGATAATCTTCGAACGGCACAATTAACACAATTAATGTGCCCGCACTCTCCAGCACCAAAAGTTTGAACTGTGATATTTTCTGTGCATATAATGCACGTCATTGGCTTTAAATGTTCCAAATTAATATGTCGCAATTTACATTTAACACGTTGACAAGTCCCATTTTTGAAATCATTACATATATTACAGTTTTGTATATTTCGGCCGACTTCTCTTCTTATATGTTCGGTTATAATTCCCGTCGTTTCGAAGTTGTTCCACACTCGTACAATGCAAAAATAGGCATTTTTTATCGTGGCATATGGTGTTTTGATATTTAAAACAGTATCTATAATTATGCAATAAACCACAATCCATATCAAAACAGCAATTATTTTTAAATTTTACGCAATCTTGAACGATTGGTTTTCTGGAATAAAAAGAATTTTATCTCACAGTAGGATGTATAAATAATCAACAAAGGTTGTATATTAGTTGCAAGATACGTAGAAATCTAACCTCAAACCGAAATAAGCCATCTTCTCTTCTTATGAACGACAATAGCAGATGATAAACAATAACGACAAGAGCAATGTTAACGACTTCTTCTTCTTCTTCTTCTTCAAGCCCTCGGTGGATATCTGGCTCCAGGTGGAGCCACAGTACCACGCATGCAGACAAGATAAAAATGGGGGCCACTCTGGGGGGAAGAGAGGCGCCCTCTTGCAGAAAGAACTGGATATCCAGCTCAGATAACGTATAAGCGGCGAATACAAAATAATAAGCGGCAAATATATAATATCAAATAAGCGGCGAATTCATAATAAGCGGCATACACACTATTCAATAATTTGAGTAACTAAGCGACATACATAACTCAATAATTCATAACAATAAGCGGCATACACATCGTTCAATAATTTGAGAGACTAAGCGACATGCATAACTCAATTTAGAATAAGCGACAAATATGTAGTAAGCGGCAAACATAATTATCAATTAATAATTATAGAGAAAATGTTTACAATTAAATACAATTAATATACTGTGAAACTAGTACCTTCCAATTAAGGAGGATTAAATATAAGGACTGCCTCGCATATAAGAACAATAAAACAATAATAAAAATTCAGACATCCTCTAACAAATTGTGACGATACGCGTACTCGTCACTCGCGCTACGGCCCTGGCGGCCACCGCGCGCTGGTTCGGCGTGCACGCCTGATCAGCGTGCACTCCAGTGCCCGAGCGGTGGGGCGACCCGAGCGGTGGGACGGCCCCCACCATCCGCGCTTGGGGTATAAATAGGGGGTTCGAGCCGACACCAGACACCAGTCCTGTCCTGATCCTGGTCTCGACACGTCCGCTCTCCTAACCTCGTTGGGCGCTCCCAACGATATTCCTCCGTACAGAGAACGGGTGCTCCCGTTCTCACCTGGGTGCTCCCAGGGTACGGGCTACCAGCCGGGCGCTCCCGGTTGGCTATACCTGTCGTCTCCTGCTTCGGGGTCGGGCGCTCCCGACCCTTTCCGCCGTACAGGCAACGGGTGCTCCCGTTGTCAAGCCGGGCGCTCCCGGTGTACGGGCCGCTCAGTCGGGTGCTCCCGACTGAGCTCCTGACCAGACCACCTGTCCGCGATCCGTAAGGCAAGCGTGCCTCCGCGTTTACCCGCGATCCGTAAGGCAAGCGTGCCTCCGCGTTTACCCGCGATCCGTAAGGCCAGCGTGCCTCCGCGTTTACTCGCGAGCCGTAAGGCAAGTGTGCCTCCGCGTTTACTCGCGACCCGTAAGGCAAGCGTGCCTCCGCGTTTACCCGCGATCCGTAAGGCCAGCGTGCCTCCGCGTTTACTCGCGATCCGTAAGGCAAGTGTGCCTCCGCGTTTACTCGCGACCCGTAAGGCAAGCGTGCCTCCGCGTTCACTCGCGATCCGTAAGGCAAGTGTGCCTCCGCGTTTACTCTTGATCCGTAAGGCGACGGTGCCTCCGCGTCTACTCGACCGACGCAGCGGTCCGACCGCATCATACTCATACAGCGGCTCGGCGGAGCATACACGCCACACACACACATATTTCACCTTTGTGTAAGAAGAAAGGAATAAACGATTTATTTTGAAACCAACCAGTGTCTCCACGTTTTCTCACCCTGGCACGGGGAGCTAATTCCGAGCGAGAAAACGCGTACCGTTACTAAGAAGACAAATCTCAAATCACTATAAGAGTTATGGAGTAATTATTATAAAATTCAAACCATCCAGAAACTAATGCTCAGCAATTAAATAATTGCGCATACAAAATACAACAGTTTCACTTAACTTAAACGCGACCACAACGTGTTGACCGGGCCGTGTCCCGAGCACCCCCAAAACCCGCAAAAAAGGGGTGCTTAGGAGGGAGATCAGCACACACTAAACAATAAATAATAATGAATAACTAAGCGGCAAACATTATATCAGCGGCATACACATGCACTATTCGAAAAATTAAAGAAATTTCACATTTCAAGAATATAATGGCAAACTAATCTTAAATCATGTCGCTGTCGACTGAATCTCATAAATCGCTAAATAGAGTTACAAATAATACGGATATTATAATATAGAAGGAAGTAAGCATCTCAGAAAACTACAGCGAATTCCGATGACAATGTAAACATCGCAATGATCCAGATATGTTCCATTGAGACTTTAGAAGAATTCGAACACACGAAAATAACACAGAAAAAACTGTAAACACTAACTAATCACGCGAAAACAAAATAATTCCAAACCGATAAATATAATAGCGATCTCGCACGCATGAACCCTCATAAGACAATCACGTGATATAACGCAGATATAATTCAAAAAAAGCAAAAAATAATTACAAATTTCAAGAGTATAATGCCAAACTAATCTTAAGCCATAAAGAAAACGCAGAATATACATCGCTAATACGACCGAAACGCTTGGTCGAAATTCAAAGCGTCCCCCTCGAGCAGGGACGCTCAATAGATCGACCAGCTCTCATTAAGTAATAAATATAATTACATAAAACATAATCTCTAAGCTATCCTTAAACATACATTTTGCTCAAATAAACGATAAAATATCAGGAACAATATACAAAAGTTTTCTGCCTTTTCTATAGAAAACAACAAATCCTAACTTAATAAATATAAAATATTTCTCAAATAAGAACAGTTCACGAAAATATAAACGAGAAAATATCAAAAACAATCCGCAAAAATTTAGCTCTCCCTATATTATAATTGTTTAGGAATAAGCGTTCAATATAATATCTTAATTTTCAACCCGATCTCGCGCGCGCTCCGCTTGCGCCCGCGTGCCGTACGCTCAGCGTTCCGCGTGACGAGCGAGGCCGAGCCGGCCCGATCCGTCGGCGTAAACAACGCTCGGGTCGGCAGAATATGATCGCCTGAGTCGACATTCCAACGTGTATCGAGACGGTTCGAATTTCGGCAATTGTAACGTGCATCTTGAGATAACGCGCCTACGCCTTTTCGTGATATCGGTTCCCTGCAACACGCGAGGACCGTACCGGCTGTGCGGCGTGCATCTGAGTGCATCTCCGCGTGCGCCTCGAACTCAGAGCGAATTACGAGCTCTGTCGCCCGCGAACGAGTTTACGTCGCGGTGCTTCGTCTCAGTACCGTGTTTCAAATACCGTTGTCGTCTTCGTAATACCAAAGACAAGAGTGCGTGCATTTAACCGCATCGTAAGTGCAATCTGTGATACCGCTCGCCTCTACCGCCAACATTGACATTAAACTATATTTTATCTCAATAATTTGGAGCCGTTATTTGAAAGTCCTTCCGCCTTAGTGTGCGAACCTTCGTCAAGGTTGTATCAGCAACCATCAACAACAAACATTCTGGTCCTTCGAGCCGGATCGCTGCCAAGGAGAAAAAACTGTTTGTGACTTTAACGTTCCGATTATTGAGATATTACCATCTTCATGTCGACCGTTGAGGAACTTCTTGCCACACAAAGGCGACTCTTGAATTCTATATCTCGAGTGCTGCCTAATTTCAAGAAGCTCGGACAAGCCAAGATGACAACAGCCGTCCCGACAACGTCTCTCGACATTGAAAGAGATGTTTGCCCAATGCCAAGAGATGGATGACAAAATAGAGTTTCTTGCCGACGACAAAATCAGAGCTACCGATGCCTACTTCACCGAGAATCGTATCATCGCCTGTGAGGACGCTTACTACGAGGCTGCGGACTTCATGGCTGAGGTACTTGAAGCCCACGAGATTGACACTCCAAATGCAACTTCACGTAACGTAAGTGGCGTTTCTGATTCCTACCGTGCAACATCGCATCTACCGAGGATCAACCTACCTACATTCGACGGAAGCTTCGACAAATGGGAGAATTTCCGCGATCGTTTTAAGTCAATGGTTTATAACGAACCAAGTTTATCTAATGTTGAGCGTATGCATTATTTATGCTCGTGTGTAAAAGGGGATGCTAGTACCGCGCTCGAACATCTCGCGATTACCAATAACAATTTCGACGTCGCGTGGAATATTCTCGTCTCTCGTTACGATAATAAACGTCGCATCATAACGATTCATTTACAAAGCCTATTAAATCTTCCGTCACTTACCGCAGAAACCTCCAAAGGTCTTCGGAACCTGCGCGATCAAACTAACGCGTCAATTCAAGCTCTCAAAAATCTCGGTCGAGCTGTCGAACATTGGGATGATTTGCTAGTTTTTCTTGTTGCTCAAAAACTTGATAAATCGTCGCGAAAAGCTTGGAAACTCAAGCTAGGGGACACCATGGATTACCCCCGTTATCGTGAATTAGATCAATTTCTCGAATCGCGCATTCGCGCCTTAGAAGCGATCTTGCCATCGACAAAAGAAAAATCTGTGGAACCCGCGAAGAAAAAATCACTTGCGTCGCACTCTGCTTCCGCAGTTCCGTTCGCATGTGCTCTGTGTAAAGAGAATCATTTGCTTTATCAGTGCCCCGCGTTTTTAAAGCAAACTCCATCCCAACGTTCCGACTTCATTAGAAAAAATAAGCGCTGTCTGAATTGTTTCAGTACCAAACATAATGTGAGAGAATGTACGAGTTCTCATGCGTGCCGACAATGTCAAAAGCGACATCATTCGTTGTTACATTTCGATAACCTTGTCAAACCGACCGAGACTGAATCCGTTCCTGTCTCAATTCCCGCCAGTACCGAAAAGAAAACCAGTGAGATTGCAACGCATTTGATCTCAAAAACCGTAGCGCCAAACTCTAAAGTTTTACTCGCCACCGCACGCGTTCGCGTACACTCTAACTCCGGTCGCTACGTCACTGTTCGCGCATTACTCGATCAAGGATCTGTGTCAACGTTGATGACTGGATCGCTTGCACAGTCCCTCCGATTACCGAGCAGTTTTCGTTACGGGTATCGGTGAAACCCAGTCAGTTGTGCGACACGCTGCTCAAATCACGATAACCCCTGCGTCTCGCGATGCACCTGCTTACTCGACTACCGCGCTAATCCTTCCGTCGTTAACAAAATATATCCCGAGTCGAATCGAAACGGTGTGTCAATGGAAGCACATCGCCGGGCTCAACCTTGCCGATAGTGAACCCATGAGTCCCGATCCGATTGACGTCATCATAGGGGCCGACTTATTCGGCATGCTCGTGCTTGACGGTGTTCGAAAAGGTTCCGTCAACGAACCAACCGCGCAAAACACTACCCTCGGTTGGATCATCTCCAGTCCAATCGCACCACCTCCTACCTCTCCATCATCCGTATCCGTTTACCACGGTGATATCTACGAGGCTCTTGATTTCGACATCCGTCGATTTTGGGAAGTCGAGGAGATACCTCAGAAGGCACATCTCAGCCCTGAGGAACGCCAATGTGAGGAACATTTCATAGCCACTCACTCCCGTACTCCGCAAGGACGTTATGTTGTTAGGTTACCGTTTAAAACCGGACCGCCTATACCGTTAGGTGAGTCCCGCTCTATTGCCTTAGCGAAGTTCCATCAATTGGAACGCCGACTCCAGCGAGATTCCAATCTAGCCTCAGCCTACCGCGAATTTCTCGCTGAATACGAGCAACTTGGTCACATGATCGAAGTCTCACCCAATGAAGCTACCGCGCTACCACAATCGTATTACATCCCGCATCATGCCGTCTTACGAGAAGACAGTGCGACCTCTCGTTTGCGCGTAGTATTCAACGCTTCTTCACCAACCATTAATGGCATGTCGCTAAACAGCCACATGTTAATAGGACGAAAACTCCAAAAGGATTTGCCTACTGTCATCATTCTGTTACGTCAGCCCCGGTACATTTATATCGCTGACATCGTAAAAATGTATCGCCAGATCTTGGTCGATGCACGCGACATCACCTACCAGCGCATCTTATGGCGACCGTCGCCAGACGAGCCTGTAAAGGAATATATTCTCTTGACAGTTACCTATGGCAGTGCTGCCGCTCCATACCTCGCTCTCCGCGTTTTAGAGCAACTCGCCACTGATCACGGAGCCGAGTTTCCATTAGCGATGCTCGTCTTGCTCCGTCAAACCTATGTTGACGATGCTGCGTTCGGTGTCGATGATCCCGTTCTCGCGCGTCAAACCCGTGACCAATTAATCGCGCTCCTTGATAAAGGCGGCTTTCGCCTTCGAAAATGGGCAAGCAACTCATCTGACCTTCTGTCAGACATCGATCCTTCCGATCATGGCTTAGCCACTCACAAAGTCCTTCAGGACGACGAGCAAATCAAAGTTTTAGGAATCACTTGGAATCCATCGCTCGACGTTTTCCAATTTCGTGTTTCCATACCTTCCTCTCCGTCTAAGACAAAACGAATGGTCCTTTCAACTATCGCGAAATTCTTTGACCCTTTAGGATGGGCCACACCCGTTATTATAACCGCGAAAATCTTTATGCAAACTTTGTGGTTGCGTAAATGCACATGGGATGAGGAACTTCCCAGCCAACAGCTAGATGCCTGGACAGAATACCGAGACAAACTTCCAAGCCTTAATGCGATCAAGATACCGCGGTGGACCGAACATGGACCTCACACCAGTCATTGTTCCCTTCATGGCTTTTGCGATGCCTCGACGAAGGCATTCGCAGCCGCCGTGTACCTTCGACTCGTCCATGTGGACGGCTCCGTTTCGGTCTCAATCGTTATGGCCAAGTCAAAAGTAGCCCCACTCAAAACGCTAAGTGTTCCCCGCCTGGAGTTGAAAGCAGCTCATCTACTTGTTAACTTAATCCAATACGTTCGTACCGCTCTTCAGCTACCTCACCTCGAGACCGTCTGTTGGACAGACTCTCAGATTGTCCTAGCCTGGCTGAAACAATCTCCATCTCGATGGAAAACCTTTGTAGCCAATCGTGTTTCCGCCATCCAGTCACAGCTTCCTGAGGCCTCGTGGCGTCATGTCCCGACACACGACAATCCTGCGGACTGCGCGTCACGCGGCATCGCTCCCGACGCTTTACAAAATCACAGTTTATGGTGGTCAGGCCCTTTATGGCTACGCCAACCACCCGACTGTTGGCCGAATACGTGCCCTCCATTACCACCAGAAATCCCCCTCGAGGAACGCCGAGAACAACCCGCTCACACCGCCTATGCGACACCAAGCTGGGATCTTTCGTCGCGTTTCTCTTCCTGGCCAAAATTACTCCGAATTCCCGCCTACCTGTACCGCTTCCTATTGAGACGACGATCCACCCTGCCTATTGATGGCTACTCTACACGTTTGTTACCTGAAGAAATTCAACGAGCTAAACGATACTGGCTCAAAACCATGCAAGCCGAGTTGTTTCCCCACGAACTCACAGCGCTGACAAACAAAACCACGCTGCCAAAAACCAGTCCGCTCTCCCCTCTCAATCCCTACTTGGATCCTGATGGCCTTATCCGCGTAGGCGGAAGGCTGCGCCATGCATGTCTTCCCGGTACAACAAAAAATCCGATCGTTCTGCGGTCACATCCGTTGTTGTCTCGCCTTATCGAGCACCATCATTTACGAACTTTACATGCCGGGCCTCAGCTCACCCTCGCGTCACTTCGGAGTGAGTTTTGGATTCTCCGTTCTCGAGCAACCGTTCGCTCTGTGCTATACAAGTGCATCCGATGCACACGCGAACGTGCCGAAACACCGATCGAACTAATGGGAGATCTACCGGAAGCCCGAGTTAATCGTACCGTTCGAGCCTTTATACATACCGGCGTCGACTATGCAGGTCCCATCGCTATTCGTACCGCTCCCGGACGCGGACACAAGTCTCAAAAGGCCTACATAGCATTGTTCGTATGCTTAACTACCAAAGCCATTCACTTGGAGCTTGTAAGTGACTATAGTTCTGCGACTTTCCTGGCCGCGTATCAGCGATTTGTGTCTCGCCGAGGACTGCCAAAGGCCATGTAATCCGATAATGGTACGACCTTTCAAGGCGCTGATCGAGAACTCTCTCTAGCGTACTCGCAAACAATCCGCGATCCGAATTTTATAAATCGACTCGCAACCGACAAAACTGAGTGGCATTTTCTACCTCCCGCAGCGCCTCATTTCGGCGGCCTGTGGGAAGCCGGCGTTCGGAGCGTAAAGCATCATTTGAAACGATGCATCGGTCCCCATACGCTTACGTTCGAGGAGATGACCACGCTTCTCTGTAAGATTGAGGCGTGCCTGAATTCCAGGCCTATTGCTCCCGTTTCCGATAGTCTTGATGATTATCAAGCTTTGACGCCTCGTCATTTTCTCGTCGGTACCGCTCTTATCGCCCCTCCTGAGCCTAGCGTGCTCGATCTTAACGAAGCAAGGCTGTCGCGCTGGCAAATGATCCAGCAGTTAACCGAAGTTTTTTGGAGGTCATGGTCGAGCGACTACTTGCATTCCCTTCAACAACGCCCGAAATGGCGCGTTGTCCAGCGACTAGCCAGAGTTGGCCAAATCGTTCTTTTGCGCAACCCTTTGGTCCCTCCGTGCCAATGGGAACTCGGCCGCATTACCGCTTGTCATCCTGGAGATGACGGCCTGATTCGCGTAGTCACCGTAAAGACGCATCGATCTGAGTACAAACGACCGATTGTCAAACTCTGTTTCCTCCCCGTCGAGATTAATATCGAAGAATCAAAGAATTCTGCCACGGCGGGCGGAACCACCCCCTAACGGCGATCACAGATATTCAACGATAAACTTAATTATAAGCTATGTAATATATTGTACCGAGTTTTCATCATTGTATATAGTTGTATCACCATTAGCATAAGTACCATGTCTATACCGTAAGCTTTTCGAATGCAATTATACATTCGAGGCGGGCGGTATGTTTAGGAATAAGCGTTCAATTTAATATCTTAATTTTCAACCCGATCTCGCGCGCGCTCCGCTTGCGCCCGCGTGCCGTACGCTCAGCGTTCCGCGTGACGAGCGAGGCCGAGCCGGCCCGATCCGTCGGCGTAAACAACGCTCGGGTCGGCAGAATATGATCGCCTGAGTCGACATTCCAACGTGTATCGAGACGGTTCGAATTTCGGCAATTGTAACGTGCATCTTGAGATAACGCGCCTACGCCTTTTCGTGATATCGGTTCCCTGCAACACGCGAGGACCGTACCGGCTGTGCGGCGTGCATCTGAGTGCATCTCCGCGTGCGCCTCGAACTCAGAGCGAATTACGAGCTCTGTCGCCCGCGAACGAGTTTACGTCGCGGTGCTTCGTCTCAGTACCGTGTTTCAAATACCGTTGTCGTCTTCGTAATACCAAAGACAAGAGTGCGTGCATTTAACCGCATCGTAAGTGCAATCTGTGATACCGCTCGCCTCTACCGCCAACATTGACATTAAACTATATTTTATCTCAATAATTTGGAGCCGTTATTTGAAAGTCCTTCCGTTTTAGTGTGCGATCCTTCGTCAAGGTTGTATCAGCAACCATTAACAACAAACAATAATAAACATAAAATCTTGACTTAATAAGTATTGCACAAAAGACAACAGGTAAACACTGTCTATATAAATATAAAATTGTCCACTAATGACTCATCTTAATTGGCGAAGATCAACCAAGCCCGAAGTTCAAAGATAGTCAGCTCTTCACATTAATTCAGAAAGACAAATCGACTCCGAACATTCACCACGATCACAAAATTGTATCTTCACCGATAAAAAAAAAAGAGGAAAACCACAAAAGAAACTTTTACTATAAAATTCAGAGTAGATAATCAAAGGGAAACCGTCACTTGAAACGGAATCGTCATTGAATAGTTCTGCGCAAAATCGGTGAGCGAGCCGACGTCCGTATCGGACGCCGGCCCGCGACGGACTCAATGTTAACGACGACAGCATTGAACAGCATCAAAGTTCTAGTGTGTATACATAATATACAGGGTGTCCCATTTTAACTTAGACAGCTAAATAACATGAAAAATTGCAATGTAATCAAAAAATGTTTCAGACAAAAGTTGTATGGTCTAAAGGGGGACATAAGATGGTGGCAATGATTTGACTTTGGTTGGTCGTTTGAAGCTCACGTGAACGTCACCTTCAATTTCTTAAACGGAACCCCCTATATTGTAGTATATCGTCTGAAAGGGCATAAAATAAAAAAATTTTGGTGCAAACCAGAGGTCAATACGTTGACCCGTTCGGGAGTTATTTAGGGTTAAAAATTGACTTTTTCCAACTTTGACTTTAAATAACTCCCGAACGGATCAACGTATCGACCTCTTGTTTGCGCCAAAATTTTTCTTATTTTATGCCCTTTTAAATAATATACTACAATATTGGGGTGTTCCATTTCAAATTTTTGAATTGGAGTCCCCTGGGACACTAACAAATTTTAAGTAAAACCCCCATATTGTAGTATACCATTTGAAAGGGCATAAAATAAGAAAAATTTTGGCGCAAACCAGAGGTCGATACGTTGATCCGTTCGGGAGTTATTTAGGGTTAAAAATTGACTTTTTCCAACTTTGACATTAAATAACTCGCGAACGGATCAACGTATCGACCTCTGGTTTGCGCCAAAATTTTTCTTATTTTATGCCCTTTCAAACGATATACTACAATATAGGGGGTTCCGTTTAAGAAATTGAAGGTGACGTTCACGTGAGCTTCAAACGACCATCCAAAGTCAAATCATTGCCACCATCTTATGTCCCCCTTTAGACCATACAACTTTTGTCTGAAACATTTTTTGATTACATTGCAATTTTTCATGTTATTCAGCTGTCTAAGTTAAAATGGGACACCCTGTATATATCGCGACTCGTATGGAACGATGCGTATTGCAACGGCAAAATTGTCTGTTCCTTTTCGGTACCTGCACTTGCTTGCACTCTTATTACTTAGGCTTGCGCGCGTTTTACGATCTTGATAAACGGAAATGTATAATTGCTAGTAGTAAGATATAATAACTACACTGCAGAGTACGAATTAAAAAATGCTATTTGAAACGTCTTTCTATCTCTTGCGGTTACGAGATGTATATCGTAAGGCGCCATAAGAGCAATTGTTCATTTCCATTAAAACGCTTATATCTCGGTACCCGAAAAAAATATAAAAATAATTAAAAAAGCACTCATTAGTTCATAATCTGCGTTACTGGAATTACAGGATCTCATTACTAGCAATTATAAAGTTTTGTTTAATAACACAAAAAAGCGCGTGAATTTGTACCGATTTTCTACAGAAATTTTTCTTATTGTTAATATGTATTCCAAGTGCGCTTAGCATTACATACAGGGTTTACCAAAAGTATGGAAACCCCTAAATATTTCGAAAACGCATTTTAGAAAAAAATGTTTTAGACAAAAGTTGTAGGGTTTCAAGTTACGCATTAAATAGTAATATTAGTGTGACTGCAAATAACTTTGTTAATGCCAGGTAAAAATAACTTTAAAATTTTTAAATGGAAACCCCTATTTTTAATTGCATATTCTTATAGCTTACCTCGAGAGCTTTTCAAAACACTATAATAAAGTATTTTTTTATTAACTATTTTTCAAGTTATGGAGCTTGAAAGCTACGATACTGCCGGCATCAGCGTTACCCAAGATGTACCGCGTGGAGGTTGCACGGTCGGATTTACACTAGAAGAGTTGTAAATAACAATACTTTTGTGATTGAAGTTTTTAATTACTAATTATATTACATAATTTTAATTTAAATTAAGTTTAAGTACAAATGTTTTTTGGAATTGTAATTAAAGTCGTTCAATTACAAATAGGTACATTTTGAAATTGTAATTAAACTCGAATTTTATTACAATTAAAAAAGTTATGGCCAATCCTCTCCCCTCATTTTGGTTCCTCCTTGGGTCTTCCTATCCTATGGGGAAAGAGGGAGTGGGAGAGGGTCAGCGCGAGGGGAGGGAGAGGGAAAAGGCGATTGGGTCATTGGAGATGACCCTCTTAGGAATAGTCTAATGGGATCCTCTAATGGCCTAATCGCCCTCTCCCTCCCCCACCCTCGCGCTGACCCTCTCCCACTGGATCGACACTCCAAGAGGGTATAAAATACAAGCGCCAAGATGTTCAGTGTTTTTTTCTCGCGAATAATCACGTAGGTAGGGTGATAGCGTCCTAGAGCGCTCTCTGCTTCTGCCGAGGACTTTTCTCTTTTTAATTCGCAAATTAATAAATTAAAAATTAAACGTTTGGCTAAAAATGGCTAATGAATTATCGGAGCGTGAAAGAATCACTATCCTAATGATGCGCGGATGGGGTGATAATGAACGATCGTTCACTGATGTCGTTCGATTATTTAATACCACGTATCCGAATCGTCAAGTTAGTAAATCCACTGTTTTGAAAACTGTACGACGTTTTCAAGAAACTGGTAGTGTAAAAAGTCGCATTCTTCCTAAGAGGTCATTGGAGATGACCCAATCGCCTTTTCCCTCTCCCTCCCCTCGCGCTGACCCTCTTCCACTCCCTCTTTCCCCATAGGATAGGAAGACCCAAGGAGGAACCAAAATGAGGGGAGAGGATTGGCCATAACTTTTTTAATTGTAATAAAATTCGAATTTAATTACAATTTCAAAATGTACCTATTTGTAATTGAACGACTTTAATTACAATTCCAAAAAACATTTGTACTTAAACTCAATTTAAATTAAAATTATGTAATATAATTAGTAATTAAGAACTTCAATCACAAAAGTATTGTTATTTACAACTCTGCTAGTGTAAATCCGACCGTGCAACCTCCACGCGGTACATCTTGGGTAACGCTGATGCCGGCAGTATCGTAGCTTTCAAGCTCCATAACTTGAAAAATAGTTAATAAAAAAATACTTTATTATAGTGTTTTGAAAAGCTCTCGAGGTAAGCTATAAGAATATGCAATTAAAAATAGGGGTTTTCATTTAAAAATTTTAAAGTTATTTTTACCTGGCATTAACAAAGTTATTTGCAGTCACACTAATATTACTATTTAATGCGTAACTTGAAACCCTACAACTTTTGTCTAAAACATTTTTTTCTAAAATGCGTAGTTTTCGAAATATTTAGGGGTTTCCATACTTTTGGTAAACCCTGTATAATAGGATTGAAATTACACATATATTATTCTACACATATCTAATCTGCATAGCAAAATGTGACTTTTATACTTACAATATGTCCGGTTTTAATTAGAAGATTGCGAGTGGCCTGCACTTGGACACGGTACATTTGGACACGATCAATTGGACACCGTTCGTATAGACACGGTTAATTTGGGCACCGTTCATTTGGACACGGTTTATTTGGACACGGTTCATTTGGACACGGTGAATTGGACACCGTTCGTTTGGACACGGTGAATTGGACACCGTTCGTTTGGACACGGGTCATTTGGACACGGTTCGTTTGGACACCGTTTATTTGGACACGGTCATTTGGACACGGTTTATTTGGACACTGTAAGAAGTGCTCGCCGCTCACTTTGACACGAAAATGCGCGGCCTGTGCAGTTGGACACGAAAATGCGCGACCTGTGCACTTGGACACGAAAATCCGCAGCCTGTGCAGTTGGACACGAAAATGCGCGACCTGTGCACTTGGACACGAAAATGCGCGGCCTGTGCACTTGGACACGAAAATGAGCGACCTGTGCACTTGGACACGAAAATGCGCGGCCTGTGCAGTTGGACACGAAAATACGCGACCTGTGCACTTGGACACGAAAATGAGCGACCTGTGCACTTGGACACGAGAATGCGCGACCTGTTCACTTGGACACGAAAATGCGCGGCCTGTGCAGTTGGACACGAAAATACGCGACTTGTGCACTTGGACACGAAAATGAGCGACCTGTGCACATGGACACGAGAATTCGCGACCTGTTCACTTGTACACGAAAATGCGCGGCCTGTGCAGTTGGACACGAGAATACGCGACTTGTGCACTTGGACACGAAAATGAGCGACCTGTGCACTTGGACACGAAAATGCGCGGCCTGTGCAGTTGGACGCGAGAATACGCGACTTGTGCACTTGGACACGAAAATAAGCGACCTGTGCACTTGGACACGAGAATTCGCGACCTGTTCACTTGGACACGAAAATGCACGGCCTGTGCAGTTGGACACGAGAATACGCGACTTGTGCACTTGGACACGAAAATGAGCGACCTGTGCACTTGGACACAAAAATGCGCGGCCTGTGCAGTTGGACGCGAGAATACGCGACTTGTGCACTTGGACACGAAAATCCGCAGCCTGTGCAGTTGGACACGAAAATGAGCGACCTGTGCACTTGGACACGAAAATGAGCGACCTGTGCACTTGGACACGAGAGTGCGCGACCTGTTCACTTGGACACAAGGGCTACGTTCCGAGTTACGCATGAAGCGCTGTAAGAATCGCTCCATCTTCGTTTGATATACGATGTGCAACGAAGACGGAATGATGCTTACAGCGCTTCATGCGTAACTCGGAACGGATTCAAAAATGCGCGGCCTGTGCAGTTGAACACGAGAATACGCGACCTGTGCATTTGGACACGAAAATGCGCGACATATCGTTGTGATTGAGTATACTTGGGTCAAAAATTGCAATAGTATACACCATTTTTACATGTTGGTAATGTTCTTTGGGATCAGAAGTGATTCATAGTATGTGGGTAAGAATAAAAATAGAAGGATAAAAAATTACATAACACATTAAGATTTATGTACGGACATAAAAGTTACACAAACTCTATTTATGTTTAATAAAACGTATGTATATTCGTGATAATTTCCGCTATTTTTTATTTTATACCTGCCTCCCCTGCGCAATAGCGGTATAACAATACTTATACTAAATATTTTTAATCAAGAAGAATTATAATGTATAATGTTGTCTCCGATAAAACGTTACAAAAGAAAATCGCATATAATCTCACAGCGCATTGTACTAATAATATTAAAAGAAATAGTTATCAAAATATCTTGGGTATCATAAATCCGCAATTTTTATTTTATATCTGCCTTCTGCGCAATATAGCAGTATAACAATACTTATACTAAACATTTGTAATCAAATACGAAGAATTATAATATACAGTGTTATCTTTCCGATAAAACGTTACTAAAGAAAATCGCATATAATCACAGCGCATTGTACAATACGTAACAATGTTAAAAGAAATACTTATCAAAATATCTTTCGTATTATAAATTCGCAATTTTTATTTTATATACCTGCCTTCAGCGCAATATACCCCTGAAGAGTTGCCGGTCTCCCATCGGGCGCCTCCCCAGGTGGCAGATCGGGGAAAGCCCGCTAGAAATAGAGGGTACCGGGGAAATAAAATGCCCGGGGTGGACCAAAACCGGCGGGCAAGTCCGAGGGCCCTGAGGAGGCAGCCCCTCCATCGTAATCGGGTGCGGCGGGCTAATAACCCGTCCATCTTAAAAAACACTATTACTGAAACCGACACAGAGATTAGCCGGACCCCACAGATGGAGACGACCTTTGGCATGAAATCCAGGACCAGATTTGGAACATGGAACATTAGGACAATGCTGGAAACTTCACGCCTGGCACAAGTCATTCACGAGATGGACAGATATAGGCTCCAGGTGCTCGGTCTATGCGAGACAAGATGGCTTGAGCAGGGTGAACACATCACCTCGGACGGGCACATGCTTCTCTTCTCCGGCAAACCAACAAATAAACCCCGCGCCTCAGGGGTGGGTATTCTACTTAACAGGAACACAAGGAGGGGACTTATAAACTGGAAACCGGTGACAGACAAAATAATCTGGGTCAGACTAAGGAGTAAAGCCAGGAACATAACCCTTATCCAATGTTACGCCCCTACTGAGGTCTTAGACGAAGAATCTGAAAATGTATTTTACGAACAGCTAACCGCAACCATAAAGGATCTTCGAAAGTCCGACATTGTAATGCTCATGGGTGACTTTAACGCCAAAGTCGGCCAAAACAATATCGGGCTGGAGCATGTCATGGGCGCCCACGCGCTAGGACAAATGAACAATAATGGTGAGCTCCTCACCGAATTCTGCTCGACCCAGGGTCTAATAATCGGGGGATCGATATTCCCACACAAGGATATTCACAAAGCAACGTGGATTTCCCCGGATAATCGGACGATGAATCAGATTGACCATATCATGATCAGCAAAGTTTGGAGGGGTTCTCTCCTGGATGTAAGAGCAAGACGTGGTGCCGATGTAGCTAGTGATCACCACTTGGTTACCGGCACAATGCGCATAAAAATAGCAAAGTACAAAGCAAAAACAAATATACACAAGCGGAAACATTTCGCGATTGAAAAACTTAAGGATCCCAAGTATAAAGATGCCTTCGTCAGTAAAGTACAGAATATGATCTTGGAGGCAGACTTGCAGCATTGCGACGGCAGGAAGAGATGGGACGTAGTAAAACGCGCCATCCTTGACTCAGCGGAGAACGTCATCGGCTTCAAAGAACGAAGTAAAACCGTGTGGCTAACGTCGGAGACATGGAACCTGATCAACCGGAGAAGGGAACAGAAGCAACAAATACTCAATGCCAAAACATCAGGCGAGAAAGACAACGCTAGTAGGAGCTACATGCAGCTTAATAAACAAGTAAAACGTAGCGCCAGAAATGACAAAAGAAAATGGGTGGAGAGCCTAGCAGACAAGGCGCAGATCGCTGCCGAGTCGAATAAACCCCGGGAACTGTACACTATCACGTGAACACTAGCGAATAAGAACAGCATTCGCAACTATCCGGTAAGAAATCAAAACGGACAGCTTCTTACTACAGCTGCAGAGCAACTGAGTCGATGGAGTGAGCACTTTAAGGAACTACTGGAAATGCAGCCACAGAACAGCCCGACGAGACCTCCCCAATATAACGTCACAGACGAGAGGACGCTCCCCGGTTTGAGTGAAGACCCTCCTACCCTTACGGAAATAAAGAAAGCCATCCGCGACTTGAAGAACAATAAAGCCGCTGGCGTCGACGGCATCCCGCCTGAGCTGCTCAAGGCCGATATAAATTTAACGGCCAATTTGTATCAGCCAATCATAAAGGACATGTGGGAGAACGAGGAACTGCCAGATGGCTGGGACACCGGATTAATAGTAAAACTGCCGAAGAAAGGCGACTTAAAGAACTGCGCGAACTGGCGTGGTATCACACTTCTGAACTGCTCGGCTAAAATACTAGCCCAAATAGTATACGCGCGCATGGCGGAGGCGATCGAACCATCCCTACGTCAGGAGCAAGCTGGCTTCCGACCCAACAGATCTTGTGTCGATCATGCCAACACAACACGAATCATAATAGAGCAAAGCGTAGAATGGAATACCAAACTATACCTGGTATTCGTTGACTTCAAAAGAGCATTCGACAGTATTGATCACGAGGCCCTATGGAGAATACTAAAACTGAAGGGTGTGAATGAGAAGATGATTAAAATAATCAAACTATTGTACGTTAATGCCACCTGCAGGGTACTACACTATGGCTCACTGAGTGAAGATATTCGCTTAAAGACAGGAGTCAAACAAGGATGCGTGCTCTCGCCACTGCTTTTTAACATAGTGCTGGACTATGTTTTAACAGAAGCAGACTTATCCGCGGGTGGAATAACATGGGACCTCCAGAACAGACGCCGTCTGGGTGACTTGGACTATGCCGACGACATCGTGATATTGACTCATACCTTCACTGACATGAGAAACACACTGCAACGGCTGATAGACAAGGCACTGTCGGTTGGTCTGGCAATTAATGTTCACAAGCACTGTGGAGAGATGCGTATTGGCACAAATAATAATCGGAACAAGCTCTATATACATGGGGAGGAAATTGAGCGGGTAAAATCTTTCTGCTATCTTGGCTGTACGGTAACCACGGAAGGCGGTACAGAGGAAGATGTGTCATGTAAAATCAGGAAGGCTCGACAGGCTTTCGCCTTGCTAAAGAATATCTGGTCATCAAACCATCTTAACAGGAACACCAAACTGCGTATCTTCAACTCCAATGTCATGGCAATACTGCTGTATGGATGCGAAATATGGCGTCTCACAAAAGGCATTGTCTACAAATTACAGGTCTTCATAAACAAATGCTTACGCAGAATTTGTAAGATCTTCTGGCCCAACACCATAAGCAATGACCGACTATGGGATCTATGCGGGCAGGTACCAATACAGCAAGAGATAAAGAAGCGTAAATGGATGTGGATCGGCCATACACTCAGAAAAGCGCCACACGACATAACCAGGGGAGCATTGAAGTGGAACCCCCAGGGTATGCGAAAGCGCGGACGCCCAAAAACAACCTGGAGGCGCACCGTCATTAAAGAAGCCGAAACGCAAGGAAAAACCTGGAATGAAGTGAAAGCACTGGCGTCAAATCGGGTCCGTTGGCGAGGCTTTGTGAAAGCCCTATGCTCCTCATAGGAGCTACAGGAACACTATGATGATTATAGCAATAAGTTACATATAACATTAACATTTGGATTTGGTATCTTTATCTGTTTCCATTTTTTTGTTTAGGATAACAAATATCTGTATGCATTACACAATTTGTATTATATATTTTTTTATTATATATCGGCACTTCATAGTACATAACTTTGCCTGTAAAATTCGAATTATAAGTAGATATTTCAGATGCATCAAAGCAATATTGCACATGCAGATATTTAAGATACATTCTAAATAATGTAAAAAATATGAGCCAATTTGTTTTAAAAACAGTAAATGAAAATAATAAAGCGTTTTCTGTTTTAAAATTAGTAGAGAGCAGTGTTTGTAAACAAAAAAATATTGCTTGACTCAAAGACAATTCTTATGGTCTTCTAACTCGAAGAGAGTTTTCATAAGTAGTATTGCAAATCGGACATCGATTTCTTTCTAATTTTTCAATGCATTCAATGCAACAAGCAAGATGACCACATGGTATGAAAACATGTGTTCGTTCATTAGTAAGACACACCGTGCAGGTTTCTTTGGAAGGTTTTGCTCCTGACACGTTAGAATTCTGGTAATCTCTGTTAATAGCATGGAATGGAAGATGCCCCTCCTCGTGTATCTCGCGAATCGCCGTCTGTCCACCGACGGACACCAGAATAGAACGCGGTCAGTGCCTCAAACACGGTGTATACACCATGGTGTAGATACCCTCATTGAGTAATAGTTCTACTCTGTTAAGTGAATTTGCAACGAGCTGATTTTGCGACAGTCACAATTTATTGTGGACAGCAAACTTTTCTCGATTGCAACACGGAAAAAGTAGTGTAATACTACTTATTTATATAAATTTATTTGGTAAGTAAATTAACAATTATTAATTTTATTTAGAATATCAACAATAAATAACTCTTTGTATTGCGTATTTTGGAGGTTATGTTATATGCACAGAGAAGCTTGCTTTCATATATGTATATAAAGGCATATTATGTATATGTTACAGTAAAAGCGTGAAATTCAGTAAATGTGTGCACTTATTACTAAGGCCCTAATTTATAAGTATGCGTGTAGTAGTATAGTAGGATGGGGGGCGCAGCCTCTACTCCGCAAGAAAACTAACCTAACCCAACCTAATTTCTGTATCATAGGTTTGTTCGCGTCGCATGCTCCAACATGTTCCTTATACTCACTCCAATACGATCGTAGCTGCGTTCCGATTCACTGCCAGTACTGAAAATCTATAGTATACGTGATGTAAACTATAAATTTTCAGTACTGGCAGTAAATATTGGAACGCAGCCCGTATTGGAGTGCGTTGGAGTAAGTAGGAACATATTGAGGCATGCGACGCGATCAAATCTAATGTGACAATGATGTTGCTTGTTAAAAGATATTAATTTGAAATGTAAAATTTATACATATAGTAAATGCAGTGTATACATTGACTAGTAAATGCATGCACATATATACAAAGTGTTTAGTAATATATAAATACCATAAAGAAACAATTTTGTCTTCCGTGTTGACGTGCATACACATATATATTGCATGTTCATATATGCATGCATATAATGATCAAATAGTTTTAAGTAGATTCTCCTCTTCCATTTCAATTCATGTATGAAAATTTATATTTATATTTATTCGGAATACACGGACATACCATATGATGAATTCATAATTGCGATCCGGTTAATCCTCAACTCTACCTATTTTTCTTTTAACAACGTATTTTACAAACAGATTTTCGGCAGTCCTATGGGCTCACCACTGTCTCCCAAGGCTGCGGATTCGACCATGCGTGACCTCGAAGAAATTGCAATCAAGCGGCTTAATTATGTACCACGTTTTTATTTCCGTTATGTGGATGATATAGTTATGGTTGCACCGCATAACGAATTGTGCAACACTTTAGAGATTTTTAAATCTTTACATGAAAGGTTGCAATTTACAATGGAGGTCAGTCGCGATGGGAGTCTTAGCTTTTTGGACGTCACAATGATTTTGGATGAGGGGGTAGAATTGTTTTCGATCACTTCCATAAACCAACTTTCTCAGGACGGTATCTAAATTTTAACTCGAACCACCCTCTATGCCATAAAAAAGGCGTAATTTATGGCCTGGTTGACAAGACGGTTTTTCTATCTCATCCGCGTTTTCAAAAAAAAAACTTAGAAAACATAATCAAGATATTGCTGGACAATGGATATCCGCTTAATTTCATCATTTCTACAATCAGGATTAACAGAATAAAACTGTTATCCTTTCGGAATAACACTCTAACGTCTCTAACAGAAGATCATGACTCCAATATCGGAATTAAGACACCCAATTTCACCATTCCATACATCAAATCAATTTCCGAAGATTTTACATCATTGGCCAAAAAACTTAATTTCCGTCCAGCATATAAAATTCCTCTTACACTGAATAATTTTATAAAAACCGGAAAAGACATTTTGGATCGTTCTTCGCACTGCGGAGTGGTGTACAAGATAAGCTGTTCGGATTGTGATGCCACATATGTTGGACAAACAAAACGACAATTAAAAACTAGAATCAAAGAGCATGAATCCGATTTAAGGAAAAAAAGCGGATCTCCATCTGTCATTTCGGAACATTGCCGTGTCGAGAACCATGGGTTTAACTGGGAGGGGGTAAAGATTTTGGACTATGAACACTCTTATTATAAACGTCTCATTTCTGAGATGGTTCACATTAAAAGACAGAAGAAAAGGTTGAACAAGCAAATTGATACGGGACGCCTTCCAGAAGGATTCTTCCTATCCTTAAATTACTCCCTCCTTCTTAATCCTCCCTTCCGATCCACCATTCCTATCCACCAATCATATTGTTACCCCTGCCACATCCTTTCTTCAAATACATTTTCTCGCACTTTTTCTTTATTACCATCAGTACTTGTCAAACAACAGCTGACGCGATTACACTCTTTCCGTCCTCCACAAGTTACATCTCTAACTAACTCCAGGTACGATACACCATTCCCTTGATTTATCTTCAAACATCGTTATTTAAAAAAAACCTTTTCTTAAATATAAAGTATTAACATCAGTAAAACGCATTGATTATGGACTACCCGAGAGAAATCATGAGAATATTCTCCTACCACCATATCGACTCAAGGAGGCTCTAGACAGGATCATGAAGCGCAAACTGTGAACAAATTACATGCGGAAAAACTGCGAGTTACGGACATGCGAAGACCGTTGTCACGAGTACATTTATGTAGCCTAACGACGTATGCGAATATCAGGTACGGGGAATAAAACGACATGCGAGGTCTATCATAATGATATGAATTTACACATATTAATTTTCGGTTAATTTTATAATAAATTTGATTTCAAATAATTGTTTTTTGCACACTGAAGAAGACCACATTCAAGGTCGAAACGTTTGTTAATGTATTATTTTAATATATGACTTAAGCATTTGTTTTGAGAGAGCGCGAACGCGATAGAGATAGCGCGGAGCAGGAAGGACAAGCACAAGGATGAAGTCAATTTTTGCACAGAGAAGTTCAAAATAAATGATTTATTACAATGTCCAATAAGCGTATATTCAATTATTTACACAGTCTGTTTCCAGGAGGAAATCGCCGTAAGCAAGGGCGCGCACAGAATCAAGCACGGCGTGCGAAATTATAGTTTTAAGCGCGAGCGAAAATGTGAGAGCAAAGCGGATCGAGAGGCGGTTGCACTAGCGGTTTTAACGATACTTGCGGGTGAACTACTATCGAGAGCGAGAGGGTGTCCCCGTCGACGCAGGCCGCTTTATCTGTTCAAAAAAGGGGCAGTTTTTTTGCTAATTGCCAATCAGGTTTAAACATTCGAGGTGACCCCAGTCCGCCGAGCGCGATTGGTAGTCCGGGGGATCTCGCGCAAGGAGCCGCACCTGACAGGCGCGTGACGCGAGTTTTAGCCTAGCGGTTGGCGTTCGGCTGTCTGCGTCGTCGGAGTGCGCAAGCAAACGACGAAAAGTCGTTTATCATTGTTGTTGTTTGTCGAAAAATAGAGATTGTAACATGAGGTTTCCTTTCATATACAGAAAACAGAATCGAAATGTCATGAAGCTTCGAGAACTATAACGAAATAAAGAATCTAGAAAACTCATGTTATAATTTATCACGAAGAACATTAAAAGCGTTTTATCTCATCATGCAAATACATATTAGCGCGATCTCAAACACATTACTAACAAGCTTTGTTCGCTAGCCCTTCTCAAGAAATGTTTATTATCATGCGAACGTGTTACGATTAATAATTTATTTATATTTATCTTTTTTTCAGCTATTATCGGCAGAATACATAAAGACGATAGATTTTATAGTATTCAGCAATTTATTGTATCGTCAAATTTTACAACAGGCGGACACGTTTATAAGAACAGAAGAAATAAGAAAATATAAATATAACTTAATTTATATATATGTATATATTTGTTTAAACATTTTTTTATTATTATTAATTGCATAGTGTCTAAGAAAAATACAATAATAAAATTATCAACTCATGATATTAATATTATAAAATCAGGTGAGTGGCTGAAGGATACACATATGGCGACTTTTAATGCTCTATTGAAAAATTGCTCATCTTTTCGTCCTCGCGATACATTGAAAATACAACGGCCAAAAGCAATAGAACCTATTTCGATCAATAAAAAACATACAGATTTTATATAGTAGCACGTCAGTACATGATAGTCATTGGGTATGTAGTTACCTTTTACAAAAAGGTAAAAAAAGGACGCCAAGCACGCGTGGTGTACCTCGAAAAAATCGAAGTAATATATTTGTACCTCGAAAAAATTCAAGTAATATTTTTACCTCGAAAAAATCGAAGTAATATATTTGTACCTTGAAAAAATCCAAGTAATATCTTTACCTCGAAAAAATCGAAGTAATATATATTTGTACCTCGAAAAATCCAAGTAATATCTTTACCTCGAAAAACTTAAGTAACGGGTGGTATACGTAATACCTTTTGTACCTCAAAAAAAATTGAAGTAATATATTTGTAAAAAGTTGTGTTTTTAAACGACCCAACTGGCCATATTTATTAATAAATTCAAAACGTTTCGGCCATGGGTTGTGGCCCTTCTCAAGTGACAGTTAGTTATTGCAGACTTTACATTGGTAATTTTTCTGAAAGGTTCGGAATTATGAACTACACAATACAATAAAATAGAATTCTTACAATAAAAAATAATATATTGAGGCAGGTCGTCGCATTTAGCGCGTAGGCGCACGAGCGTATCCGAATATTACCGAGCGCGGCATCAAGAAACAGCGAGTCTCGCGATCACTCTAGTTAAGTCTAGTCGCTACACGACGGTAACCGACGCGAGTCGTTTTTATAACGTATCTACGGTATTACTTTTCAATAAAGAAACGCGAGGTATATTGTACAAGTACGAGTATTTCTCTGCAATCCGCTCCAATTATCCATAGCCTCATCAGGTTATGGGCCCAGTTCACGAGTGAGAGAGATTTCGCGTTCGTGAAAAGTGTGGCAAGTCGGTCGTTACGGCGTGCGAGCACGCGGCGAAGTCGTGTTTCTCCAAGTGATCACGAAATCGAGGCAAGAGTTTGTGGAGAGAGGTCTGAGACAATATCGAGTGGCGAGGACGTCGAGCGAATAATTTCAGTTCCGGGAGTGTACGCGGAAAAGGTCGGAAATGCCGGACGATAATCTAGTGCGATCCGTGAAGCGGTTTGACGGCAAGAATTATCAGGCGTGTAAATTCCAGATCACCGCTGTGTTAATGGCGAACGAGATTTTCGTCGTAGTCGACGGAACGAGACAAAGACCCGAGAGCACGGATGTGGCAGCGATGAAAACGTGGGTAAAGGATAACGCAAAGGCTACGGCGATTATTGCGTCAGCAATGGAAGATGAGCAAGTGAATAGTGTGCTCGTCTGTACCACAGCGTTCGAGATGTGGAAGAAGCTGATGACTCTGCACGAGCAAAAATCGGCCTCAAATGTGGGTGCATTAACGCAGCGTTTTTACGCGTACAAAATGCAGACGTCGGACTCAGTGTTCCAGCACGTGAGCGCCGTACAGAATATGGCAAGACAGTTGCGGGATCTAGGCGAGCCGATATCGGAGGCAGCGGTAATTGCAAAGATTTTGTCGAGCTTGACGACAAAATTTAATGTCTTCAAGACAGCGTAGGATAGTGTCGATCCAAGTCGTCAAACGATTGCGAATCTGTTGGAGCGGCTGATACGCGAAGATTCGAATTTCGACAAGGAAGATGACTCGACGAGCGCGCTAGCGGTCACGAAGAAAGCGAATGCCAAGGGCAATGACAAGGACCAAAAAGAAGCGGAAGCCGAGGAGAAACATAGAGTGCTACCGGTGTCAGAAACGAGGGCATTACGCGGTTGGGGTTACGCAAACCCCCCCCCCCCCTTGGGGGAGGGAGGGGAGGTACCCTATATTGTAGCGCTTGACAAGAGAAGTTCAGTGGTGGTACTCTCCCTTGTTAACTCTCACCCGTTAGACCCCCAAGGAGGAAAATGTAAAATAATTTATAAAATAAATATTTGCACATTTAATCATTTTTTAACCCTCTACGGGTAGTGATTAAAAGTATATGTGGGGGGAGGCTTTTGCCCACCCCTCCCGCCCTCCACCAAACCGTGTGGAATCCGCCCGCTGTCCACGTATGTACTTTGTAAGTTGTAAAGCGAGGCCCCCCCGAACCTCCCTGGACTCCCTTTCGGGAGGCTTAGCCCTTCTGGACCCCCCATTGGGAGTTTCTCTTACATGTACTACATGCTAAGTTGTAAAGCGAGATCTAGGTGAAGCTCCCAAGGGGGGTCCAGGGGGCGAAGCCCCCGGCCAGGGGGGTTCGGGGAGGCGGAGCCCCCCCGACTTTGATATAACACTTTTCTATTGCAAAAGCAACATCTATTACGAAAACAAGACTTAATCTGGTAGAAAAAAATGTGAAACAGGCGCTGGCAGGAAGGGTGGTTGTGGAGGGAGGGGCAACGCCCTACCTTGCGTAGGGGTCTTGCTAATCTTTTCTGTATCTATTTTTAGTATATTGTAGACTCATCTATTTAGTAAGGCGAAGATTTAATAGATATATAAATTCTACACGTCAAGTGAATGGAACGTCCTACCTTGCGTACGGGGCCTCGCTAATCTTTTTAGTATAAATATTTTTAGTATATTGTAGACTCATCTATTTAGTAAGGCGAAGATTTAGTAGATATACAGATCTTACATGTCGGGTGAATTGAACGTCCTACCTTGCGTACGGGGCCTCGCTAATTTTTTCAGTATCAATATTTTTAGTATATGGTAGACTCATCTATTTAGTAAGGTGAAGATTTAATAGATATACAGATCTTTCATGTCGGGTGAATGGAAAGTCCTACCTTGCGTACGGGTCCTACCTTGCGTACGCACACCAATGCAAGCCCCCCCCTCAGGGGGGCGGAACCGACTGCATCCACGCACGCACTTCTCCGCCCACACAACAATCGGGTTGAGTTAGGTCAGTTTTTTTTTTAAGTGGAGCCCCCCGCATATACACAAGGGGTCAGGGTGCAGGATAAAAGGGTGGCGAAGCCTCCCCCCCCCCGCATATACTTTTAATTACTACCCGTAGAGGGTTAAAAAGTGATTAAATGTGCATATATTTATATTTTTTTTTCTCAGATTATTTTACATTTTCCCCCTTGGGGGTCTAACGGGTGAGAGTTAACAAGGGAGAGTACCACCACTGAACTTCCCTTGTCAAGCGCTATAATATAGGGTACCTCCCCCCTCCCCCCCAGGGGGGGGGGTTGCGTTACCTTAACCGGGCGGCCTTTACGAGGTCGGGCGACACCCACGCGCGGCCGCGGTATTCGGCGTAGTCGCAGCGAGCAAGACTACGCAACAGCTGCGTATCGGGACCGATGCAGGAGGCAACGTGCTTGCGCCAATTTGAGAACCTGTACACCAGGCCATGCTCGAACAGCACCCTTGACGCGAGGCACAATACTGCACCGTCGAAAATGTGCAGCTTCTTCATCAAGTTGGACATCGAACGCCCCCTCAGTCGCCTACGGTCTAAGGTGACGACGCCTTCCACGCGAAGCGACTGCTGCTCAACGACGTACTCCTTCGTGTACGCGAGTAGGAGGGAGTCACCGGTTCTGGATTACTTGTAGGCGAGGGGGGAGCGGGGCGAGGGGTTTCGGCGCCGCGGGGTACTCCATGCCCGGTGGGCGCGGGGTCCGCGGGGCAAGGGAGGGGAGCATGCACTTATGGCGAGGGGGTCCGCGGGGTAAGGGGAGGGTGGCGGCCTACAGCGTGGGTCCGCGGGGTAAGGGGAAAGTGGCGGCCTACAGCATGGGTCCGGGGAGGAAGGGGGAGGGGTCTTAGGCGCGCGCTCGTCGGGGGGGTATGTTTCTAAATGCTGTGTCTTGCCCTGCATAAGCGATCATTGACATAATTTACGATCAATTATAGTGACGTTAATGTCCTCTTCACTTTTCTAGAAAGAGATGTTTATCCTAGATTATGTTTCTTTCAAGTATGCACATGCGGTCTGCATTTTTTGCTCAAAAGAGCCCTTTGTCGAGCCATGCCATTGCGACTATAAAAAATAGCGCGAGCGCCGGTGACAGGCTGCTATAATTTTACGATCAATTATCGCGACGCCGATGTCCTCTTCATTTTTCTAGAAGAAGAAGACGTTTTATCGACGAGCATGTCACCATTCGACACGGACATTTCGTGACCCCATTCGGCTAAAATTTTTTGCGAGCGCATACTAGTTTTAACCGTCGCGTTTTTCTTCATTTTTTCTAGAAAGGGTCGTTTTTTTTTTTGGAGTCATGTATTGTGCAGGATCCTTCGACCTATTATTTACACACTAAAGATAGTATGTCTCTACTGGATGGAAATTGATCCATCGACCTAAATCTTTATTTTAACTCCTATGATTGTCTTCCACATGCGAATGGAATAAGATCTCAAATGCTAAATAAATAGTAAATGTCGTAAATGTCAAAACGCATTGTGTTCCCTACTCCAAAAATTTTTCTTGGCTGCCATGACTGTCTTCTTCATAGTGTCCAAGCCACCGAATTCGCAGAGTCTTCTCAGCTTTTACACGGTGCAGTTTAAATTAAAAGTAGTTCTGTAAAAATTAAAAAAAGTGAAAGCTATAAAAGTTACAAAAGTTGCAAAATAATGGAAGGACAACATTACGTAGAAGAGTACATACAAATTCGATACCCAGTCAGAGGAGTAAGTATATTAAATACAACGTTATTTAATATTAAATAATATTTCCTAAAAATGTAAACTAAAAAATATTTTCTTAAATTAACGATTGTTTTAATTTTTTACAGTGGATATGGGTTGGAAACGTGCCTCAACAGGAGGTATGGATAAGGAATATGGTGAGAGTGCGGATTCCTCGCGAGCAAGTGTGTATAAAAATGGCATTTTTCATATATTTATATGAAAACAGCTTTTTAAATTTTGTATTTCTTTGTTTTCAGCCCCAGGAAGTATGGTTAAATAATATGGTGAGAGTGCGGATTCCTCGCGGGCAAGTGTGTATAAAGAAAAATGACATTTTCATATATTTATATGAAATCTTTTTAAATTTTATATTTTTTTTTTGTTTTCAGCCCCAAATACTCCGCGAGGATATAGAAATCCCGGGGTATACTAGCCTTGAGCGGCAGCGGTGGGTCCGCTATTTCAGAAACATCGACCAAACGAGAAACGAAGAGATGTGGGATTGCAGTGGCAATGTTGACATCTTCGATCTGAGAAAATTATTTGGTGAAGAAGAGCTAATAGACGACGAGCAAGAAATATGGGGATAAAAAAATTAAATATAATTCTCGACAAAAATGTAATTTTTTGAATAAATGTTTTATATATGTAGGTATAAACTAGTGTTCTTTCGTCTATCTTCTATTTACCGCCCTCTCTCTCGCTCACCTTCCTGCCTATGTCACCGTTCGCGTTCTCTTTCTCCCGCTTGCGTTGAGTGCGTCTCCCTTTGGTTCAACAAAGGGTATACGGCCCGACCGTAACAGTAACCATCTCTCTCTCCCTCTCTCACTCTCTTTTAAAAAGAAAAGAAAGAGAACGCGTAGCTCCCGAGCTACAAGAAATCTCAGAGCACAAATATTAATATATAAAGAAACATTAATAACAGAAAAAGAAACAATATTTTATTAAATTTTTAAATTATAATAAATGGTATATAATCATGATTTAATAGGAATAGAGGAGAAGGAGGTGGAAGGAAAATTAAATAAGTAAAAAAATAATTTAGATATATGTTATACATTTATTCATGTTAACCTACTACATCAAAAGATTTCTCTCCTCGATGCATAATACATAATGTCATCCATAGCATACGCTATTAGTTCGCAATCTACCATTGACGTTTGATCGTAATAGCTGCGCAAGAAACTAAAGGCGTCGCATTTTTCGGCAATACGATTTCTTCGTAGAATACTTGCAAAATCGGTAAACTTCTTATCTACATCTCTCGCAAGCTGATATAGCTCGCGGAAGACATGCTCAACGCAGTGTTCGAGCGTGAGTAAAAAGAGAATAGTTGCAGGTTTCATGTACAAATAATTATTGCGCGATGACAATTTTACAAGTTTATCGTCACGCATTTGTACAACTTCGAGTATTAGATCTTGAATAGTCAGCGACTGACCGACAGTTGACTGCACGAGTCGCTCGACATCCATGCGTCTATCGATGAGCACCGTCCACGTTCCATGATGAATCGCGATTTTAAATCCTCGGTTGTCGCCAAGGACCAATTCCACAAAAGAACCGTGTGGAGGTCTCACGCTGATCCCAATGTCCAAATATTTGTGAGCCGTAGGTGTCAATGCAAATCGTCTGCTCAAGATACGAGGCGTATAACGAGGTTTCGATTTATCGAAGAAACTGTAGAAAAAATAAAATAGATAAATGATTATGGAAAAATAGGTTTTGGAAAAATATATGCAAAGTAATACTTACGTATTAGACTGGTTCGATGGAGTTTCACATGGAATTGGCACGTAATAATTCATTCTTGTGCTGCTTCCCGCAGAGGAGTACATCGCTGTTGGTTACAAGATTCGAACTGCTTCCACACGGGTGACTGATGCAAGACTGAACATGTCTGAACATGTAACGATCGCGTACGACTCTTTGTAACAAAATTATAAGAGAAGGGAAGGGATTATTCCCCTTCCTTCAGCATTTCAAGCACCAATGTCAGCGCTGCTTAAGTACAAGTTATTTAAAAATTATAAGGGAAGGGGAAGGGAAGGGGATTATTTCCCTTTCTTCAGCATTTCAAGCACCAATGTCAGCGCTGCTTACGTAGAAGTTATTTAAAAAAATCTAAGAAATGGAAGGGAAGGGATTATTCCCCTTCCTTCAGCATTTCAAGCGCCAATGTCAGCGCTGCTTACGTAGAAGTTATTAAAAAATTCTAAGAAATGGAAAAAAGTAAACGTTATAAGAAACGCAAAGAAAGCCAACGGATCTTTCAAACATCTGTTAACCACTAACAACTAATGGGGAAGGGGAAAGGACATAAAACATTGTAAAATTTATATAATTTATTTTTTAAAAAATTTCAATTCTTTCTGGCGTGACCACCAGTTAAATAATTTTAATACATTTTTGTAATGCGCAATTCTTAACATGTTTTCCGCATCGCATAGTAGTGGTATCATTCTAGATTATTTAAAGATTCGATGTCTTCGTGATCCGCGTCCAGAGTCTCGACGATCAGGTTTTTTCTCGCATAATTCTCAAGCAGATCCACCAACCATTCCAGTTTTCTGGCATCCCTTGACGTACACGAGAGTCGGCGGCGTCTCATCATCATCATCCTCTTCTGTACCAAGCACGGCCGATGTAATTATGCGTTTAGCCATGTTGTACGGCACGGTTTCTCCGTCTTCCCATCGTAACCCATGGTGATTTTTAATAACCAGGAAGCACACGACTTGTCGAAATTTGCGAGGAGACTCCACGGCATGGGGTGTGTAAAAATGTAATGCGCCAGGATGGTCCCCTTTTGCAGCACCGCAAACCTCCTCACGACAAATTTCATCCCGACGGTGAATCCTTGCAGATCGACAAACGTAGGCACGATCATGACGCAACGAAGGAAGGAGCGATCTGTACTATACCTTATCGCGATGCATCTGTCTCTCTTATATCGAAATATTTTGGCAGACAGTGCAATTTACGTGATCTTGCGCACCACGTTCGACAACGGGCTGTATTCGATTACGCGATCATGCAAGATGAGACAATAGGCGGTAGTATTTGCGGGTACATTTTCTTTGCAGTCAAATTCTATTCGCACATCCACGGTGGCGCTCTTGACGGACTCGTTCTGTCGCGAGCAATCGATGACAACAAAAGGACCTTGCATCAGGAATGTGGCCACTGTGCACAACGTTTCCAAGCAGTCGAATCCGTAATAAGCTTTACGGAAACGTGCATACATATCAAACAGGATGGCATATCGGTTTTTGTCAATGTCTAGATTCATGTCGTCATACGGGTAAAATTCAGAGTTTAGATAAAGTTTCACGTTGGTCAAGTTACAGTGGTCGAATCGACTAGCATCTCGAGACATAACATTTTTTCGACCAGTTTGGAGAGCAAAGATGACGTATCGCGGCTTTTCTAGCTGAGTCGCAGTCTTGACGGCCCACGAATGCTTGGTCGTGCTCTGCAGCATGGGATACTCATACAGATCCCATGAACGGAAACTCATACTCAAATATCGCCCGTTTTCCAAGGCGCGCAGCATCGACAGCGTGTTTACCTCGTTTAACGTAACGTGAGGCATTCGCCACTGTACTTTAAACAATTCGATTTCAGGCTCCGTCGTCGGATTTCCCACAATGCAATTGTTGTCGCTACGCGCTCGTATTAAAATCAATTCGTGACGAGCGTTAACAACCACGCGTTTGAAATCCTCGCAAAAGCCCAGCAAGATCTTGAGCGGTACGCAAAAGTTGAAATATCCTTCCGATATATGCGATAAAATGTCCCATCCAGCATTCCGCATGATCGAAGCATTGTCGTATGTTAGCGATACATAGTTTTTGAGAGTATACTGGTTATTCCAACGTTTCTACTGCGATCAATCTCCACGCCGTTAAGTTCATATCGAATTTCATCAAACATGAACGCCACGCAATTATTTACAAGCATTGCCTGAGGGTCGTCGTTGTTCCTTTCTTTATTCTCAAGATTCCTTCAACGTAGAGAAAACTTTCGCACGGCAACGTATACAGATCCTGCTGTTGTATTGGTATTCGTATCTCGTCGCTATGCTCAAACGTTGTGTTGGCGTACGGGTTGTACGTGTGAGTCTCGATCTTGACGATGCGATCGTCAAAGACCGGCTCGCCTCCAATGTTAAGGATATCGCTCATGTTTTTTATCAGATATTTCGCACCGCGAATCCCAAAGATTGTAAAATTCAAACGTTCGATGCTTTCAGCTTCTTCTTTCGTGTTTTCAGCGTAACCTGACGACGATGATGATGGTGATGATCGAATGATATCGTTGGTCACTACCGTAGTGTGGAATAGTCTTATCTCTCGCGTGCTCTGTGTCGTTCAACACGAGCATCTCATACGTCGCGCACACTCACGCTCGTTATCGTTGTCGCCGTCGTACGTGCAATCTGACGGTGATCTCTCTCCTCGAAAATCGAGCAATCCGTCCGTCTTGATCCACAACGCGTATCGTTAGATCCGTAATGCTCCGCGCGATGATCGGCAGGTAAATGATCTGCGCCGGCGTTTCCGATATCTTATATCCTGGTGGCACGCTCGGAGAAAATTCATGTATCGTATGAACGCGTTACCGTTGCTGTACGCACCCGCGGTCACGTTACACTCTATGCGGATTATGTTTATGTTGATAATATTAATCGGTAGATCCGATTGGTGCCATTTTCCTGGTTGCAATATACGCTTTGACGAGAATCCCAGCAGCGATCCAATGTTGTTGGGTTTGCTAAAGTTACTCTGAAAGCGCAATTGATCTCGCTTTTCATAGTGTTTGTGATTAGCACGGAGCACTATCGGGTATTTTACAGCCTCGTCCTCGCTCTCGTCGTCACTCGCGTGAACGGTCTTCTTTCGCGCGATATCCGCGACTGATGTACGATCATCGCGATCGCTGGAACGAACTACGTGTCGCGGGCGTTTCCATGAAATTGCACGTTTCAAAACTCATTAAGGCTCGTATCTCGTACGATCCCTCGGGAATCGTAATTTCCGTGTCATCCTCGTCGAAATAGAATTTATTATTCGAGGAATTCACGTTCGGTATCGTGTGATAAGTCTCAAAAACTGTTTAGACCGAGCTCGTAGTCACCATCGCTCAAATCTATGGGGGGAAAGTAGTGCACCGCGAGGATGCTGCTTTTCCGGTCAGCGTGAACGTCATAGACATGTCGGAAAACCGTTTAACGAACACTGAGTCTCCACGGGCACCGTCAGGCTTTAAATTTACGCAGATTGTCATCGATCGTTTGAAGAAACCGCAGCACAATTGTCCGCAGATGCTCTGCTCATAAGTTTGAATGGGTGTGCGATTGTACTCTATCTTT
Organism: Leptothorax acervorum; assembly: GCA_035220615.1. Taxonomy (NCBI): domain Eukaryota; kingdom Metazoa; phylum Arthropoda; class Insecta; order Hymenoptera; family Formicidae; genus Leptothorax; species Leptothorax acervorum. Next base: position 47,695 of record JASTWQ010000945.1, read on the forward strand.
GTCACGCTGTTGTCCGAAATATCGCACCAATTCGTTCGGCGGTCGAAGATTACCGAAACTGTCGAAATACATCACACGGTTTCCTCTCTTTGCGTACGCCACCCAATGAGTACCAGGACCCGCTGTATGTCCAAATTTACAATACCGCTCTCGTTTCGACGTATACCGCCCGATCGGTAACGAGTCACGCATAAAACACCTCTAAAATACGGAATGCGCATACGCTTTGCCAGTTGTTGCAGTTGTACGTTGGTAGTTGCACCCGTGGGCATATTTAACGCCTCTTTGACGTTTTTTTTTTTCCTTTCTTCTTCTTCTTCTTCAATGTTACTCCCCGCCCGCGTTTGTACGGAGCGAGATGAAGTCCACGACCTTCCATGGCGCGATTGTGACGTTGCATCTCTTCTAGCTGACGCCACGCAGCTTTGTTATCGTTCACGACTTTTGCGGACTCCCGCCGCCCCGCCTGCCAGAGAACCGAGAACTCCCAGCAACGGTAGAATCGGTAATGCACCACCTCGTTTCGCTGCTGCGAGTATCCGTTTTTTCAATGCTTTCTTCTTCTTCTTCACCGTTTTCAACCCCATTCCTAACTTCCGCGTGACGTTCATGGTCTCCCAGACGGCTGTAGCGACAGCTCTCTCTCCGAGAGTCGAATCTTTTTGCGATGACACGTTCTAGCGCTCTCTTGGCGAGTATCTTGTCCGCCGCGTGTCTGTCGATGAGATCGTTGCTACGCGAATACGCTATGTCGTGTTCGCGACCACGCCGCGTCCAATGGATTAATACCTTGATCACCTCTGGCTAATCGTTCTTCCAGCCGAGTGGCCCGGACCACAAAACTGATAGCCTGGAACATGCAATTCGAATCGGAAGTGCGTTTATCGCGCAGTTTAACAGACCTCTGCCTATTTTCGTTAGCATTCGGTAGCAATTCTTTATCAATGGTGTGGGACCCTCAATGTGCGTTCGCTGGTCTTGATAGCAGGATGAACATCTTTGCTAGCTGAGCGACTCGCGGTTCCGCCACCTATAAATAGGCGTTTGATCCAGCCCTCCAGTCGACAGTGTGACAAAATGAAATTCGTGCAACAGCCGTTGGCGATACGCGTGACGAATTACGACGACAGATCACGGTCGATGGGGGACCACCGCGGAGAAGCGCAGGCACGGTCCGATGTTTGCCGACTATATACGCGCGATATTTGCGGCCCCTCGAATTGCGGTAAAACCAACGTTCTGATAAGCTTGTTGGAAAGTCCTCACGGTGTGTGTTTTGAGAACGTGTACGTGTACTCGAAGTCGCTACAGCAGCCGAAATATCGATATCTAGAAAATTTATTGACGTCGATCGACGGAATCGGTTATTTCACGTTCTCCAACAACAGTGACGTCATTCCGCCGAGCGATGCGTGTCCAAACTCGATCTTCATCTTCGACGACGTGGCATGTGACAAGCAAAACGCGGTGAGAGAGTACTTTTCAATGGGCCGGCACTCGAGCGTCGACTGCTTTTATCTCTGTCAGACCTACGCGAGAATACCTAAACATCTGATACGCGACAACGCGAACCTGCTAATCCTGTTCAAACGGATGGCACCAATCTGAAACACGTGTACAACGATCACGTGAATACCGACATATCGTATGATGAATTTTGTGCGTTGTGTCGCGAATGTTTGGCAGCGCGAGTACGGATTTGTAGTGATAGACAAGGACAGCTCGCTTAACAATGGTCGATACAGAAAAGGATTTAACGTGTTCGCGATACCGCAAAAGCAGTCAGTTGTTGCCGAGTACCCTCGTCGAGGTGAAGCATTGTAGAGAGAGATCAAACACCTTGCTTTTTTTCCGCGATGGGCCACGATGGACAGGAGCGATGATATTCGAGAGCGTGAGAAGATTGCGAGGGAGATTGCGAAAACAAGCAAATCGATTCGCAAGAAACTTCGCGGCGTTGAAGACCGGTAAGATCGAGAAGGACATTGAGTTGGACATGCACTTTAAGCCTCCTCGTCGGGCCACTGCGAAAGATTGCCGGACAACTCGAGCTTGATCGCGGTGAAGAAAGAGGAGTCGGATAGGCGACACCGAGATCTACACGTTACCCAGTCAGCAGCGCGAGGAAGAGGAGAATGCGACGTCGAGAAAGAGGAAACGACCAAACTCCTGGTTGGATCTCTCACCAACACCGCGTAAATCTGATCAATCAAAAGCTCCACTGGATGTACCATCGGCATCCTCTCCAACGATAACCTCTGCACCGTCCACGACAGTGAGAGCCGTGCAGCCTACAATGCCCAAATCACTCACAAACGAGGCTGTTTTCGAAAGCGCGGGCGAGTCTCTCGCGACGTCCATTCAAAAGAAGTTACTAACGTCGGAGGGTCGACAAGAGTTTCTAGAAACGTTGCGAAACACCTTTGGTCTCTGGGCCAAGAGTACATCGGGGCTTTTCTGAGCGGCGGTTCAAAGAGCGGTATAGATCATTCCATGTACGGCGTTTATTTCGACAAGGATGTAATGATGCTCGGTAATAAACGTTTCAACGTGGAGAAAGATGATGTCATAATTATCGATGGCATACGATACGGCGGCACACCCGGTATTTACGAGTTGATCTTCAAGAAAATACCTGATGAAGACATCTACACGGAGGAAGACATGAAAAAGTACAAGAGCATACTGTTGGCGACAAGCCTTCATAAATTTAAGTACAATCCTGTCGGGCGAATACAGGGCAACATAGGACACAAGTACAAACATATAATTCAGAAGTTGATACCGACCGAATCCCAGAATAAAAATCTGGAAAGGGATTATTCGTACCTCGCGCGATGATTCTTACCGACAATAAGATTGACTACGTGCACTGGGACGACCCCAACGAGCTGGTGGACCGTCTACGATTGCTCGACGCCTCGCGCCAAGCTGGTCACAATGCCCACGACAACGAGATCCCGTCGATCATCGAGGAACTTCGCGAAGCCGATCTTATTATAAATTGAATCGCGCAGCAGCGAGCTGTCCAATCGACGTCGAAATGCCGATCAACAAATTTGGGGTATTCGAGCAGAGCAGAGACGCGCCGTACGCCATTTCGTACCATCAGTGGAGCGGATTAATGAGAAATTTTGTGCGAAATAACGCTCTGTGTCGCACCGCTACGGACTTTGACGCAAAGTCGCGCAAGATTCGTTGTGTGGCGCAACCGGAGGATGATACCGATGTCGTCAACAAACTTTACGTGGATCAATGCGTAAAAACGTTGAGCCAATCGACAGCAAGAGTCAGACAAGAGGTGCGACTGCGTTCGAGAAGGACGTGCAAGCGTTACGGACTGCGATAAACAAGCTTCGGCATTCGATTACCGCGAGTCAGAAAACGACAACAAAACAACAATGGACAAACGGACCAATATCGGCTACGAACGATTAAGGGACGGCAACGAACGACAACGCACGGTCCAGGAACGGCTATCGGAGGCTGTCGAGCGACTAAAAAACAGCTATCAAACCGTTCAAGCGGCTAACGAACGGCTCAGGAACAGCTATGGAAAAGCTAACAAACAGCTATAAACGGTCAGGGAGGACGACAAA
>JASTWQ010000946.1:0-51251 GCA_035220615.1 Leptothorax acervorum
TCGCAGCGCTGTATATTGTCAGCCACGTGTTCGTTTTGGCAAGATCGTTGCTATGCGAATAGGCTATATCGTGCTCGCGACACGCTGCGTCCAATGGATTAATACCTTGATCACCTCTCGCCAATCGTGTTTCTAAATGAGTGCCGGACCACAAAACTGATAGCCGGGGATATGTAATTCGATCGGAAGTGCGTTTATCGCGCGATTTAATAAGCCGCGGCCTTTTACTATCGCTGACATTCGCCGCAGTTCTTATCAACGGCGGCGGACCGTCGATATGCGTTTGATGATGCGGTAAATTATAATGTTTCAAACACCGACGATATTGCTGAATCTCCGAATCTGCCTTGATATGTTCGGGAAATTTATCCCACAAATAATCTATGTAATGTAAAACTGCCGTAGTAGAATGACCTTTGGATATATTTCAACTGTTCGGTCGTTAAATTGTAAATATCGCTGTTATCTGACAGTAGCAAAAACATTTTGAGTACTGAGCGTCTCAGCTCTACGCTCCTGTATAAATAGGCCGGTTTTCACGATACCGTTTTACATTTGTTGTGGAGGGCAGATAACATGCGGTTCGTGCGACAATCGCGGGTGATCAAAGTGACAAACTTTGATGATAAGGTACAGTTATGAAAGAGGTACGTAAACATGGAGAATGCTACCAATTTCTATTACGCGGTATCATCTGTGGTCCATCGAATTGTGGTAAGACAAACGAGTTGATAAGCTTGCTGGAAAGTCCGCACGGTGTACGCTTCGAGAACGTGTACGTGTACTCGAAATCTTGCAACAACCAAAATATCGATACTTGGAGAATATATTAACGCCGATAGAAGAGATTGGCTACTTTACTTTTTCGAATAACAGTGACGTCATTCCACCGAGCGAGGCGCTTCCGAATTCTATTTTTATCTTTGATGACGTGGCGTGCGACAAGCAAGACACGATAAGAGAATACTTTTCAATGGGTCGGCACGCAGCCGTCGACTCCTTCTATCTTTGTCAGACGTACGCAAAGATACCGAAGCATCTTATACGCGACAACCGCAAATTTATTGATTTTGTTTAAACAAGATGGTACCAATCTAAAACACGTATACAAACGATCACGTAAACACCGTCTTTTCCAAAATTTCAGCAAATTGTGTCATACTTGTTGGCAGCAAAAGTATGGATTCGTGGTGATAGACAAAGACAGCGCGCTTTCAAATGGTCGATATAGAAAAGGATTTAACGACTTGCAATACCGTAACGCGTTTAGTTATTATCAACGCGTTGGCTGGACAACGTTGTCGCAATATGGACGCCAGCAGCATGGAGACTAGAGATCGCGAGAGGATAGCCAAGCAGATTGGTAAAAACGAGCGATTCGATTCGCAAAAAGTATCGCGCATTAAAAACCCGGTAAAATGGAGGAAGATATCGCGTTGGAGAGAGACACTTTAAACCCATCATCGAGCCTTTAAAGCAGATTGTCGAAAACACCGTTGGCGAAGAACCTGAAATGTTAGAGTCGTTTGACCAGCTCCAAGCGAAAACGATCAAATGCCTCGTTGATGACGTATGTAATGGCTTCAACTCCGGTTACGTCAAAGTTGAGACGATCGAAAACAATGCCATTCTACTCTGAACGAAACAGCCAAAATTTTACAATCGCGTAAATTAAAAGCTCCACAGGATGTACCGGCGATAACCTCTACACCGTCCACGACAGTGAAAACAGTACAACCTACAACGCTTGATTCACTCGTAAACGGTGCTGTTTTCGAAACCACGGACGACTCGCTCGTGACATCCGTCGAAATAAGTTACAAACGCAGGAGGGTCGAGAAGCGTTGTTAGATCAATTGGGCCCATTAAGCCCTAAAGTATCTCGTGCCTGTCCTGAGTGGCAAACAGGAGGGTACGGACAACGTTTACGGTGTTAAATTCGACGATGATGGAATGAAGTTTGGTAGTAAACGTTTTGACGTGAACAGCGCTGATAACATTTTTATCAAGGGTGTACGATATGTCGGCACACCCGGTCTTTACGAGTTAATCTTCAAGAAAGTCCCCGATGACATCTACACGGCGGACGACATGCAAACGTATAAGAGCATGCTGTTGATGATAAGCGCGCATAAACGTAATAATGATCCGAACGGTCAATTAAGTGGCAATGGGGGATACAAATACAACACAAATAATCAAACCGCTGATATCAGGCCAAAAAACTGGAAAGAGGTATACCGCGTGCTGTGACATTAAACGACAACAAAATTGATTATGTTCATTGGGACGACCCCAATGAGCTCGTAGACCCGTCTCCGATTGCTCCAAGCTTCGCGCGCCAAGCGGGCCACAACGGTCACAACAACGAGATTCTATCGATTATCGGAGGAACTTTGCGAGGCTGGGCTTATTATAAATTAAACCACGCGTCAGCGAACCCATTCAATCAACATTGAAATGCCGATCAACAAGTTTGGCATATCGCTCGGAAGAGGCGGAGCGGAAACCGTACTATCAATGGAGCGGAATTACTCAGAAATTACGTGCGCGATAACGCTCTTTGCGTGGTCGCCACCGACTTCGATGCAAAGTCGCGCAAGATTCGACGTGTAGCGCTACCTGTAGATGATGGCGATGCTGCCAACAAACAATACGTGCAACAGAGCATACAAATTTTGAAGAATCGACAGGATGAAATCGAGAGAAAGATGGTCGCGTTCCAAAATAACGTGCAGATTGCCCTAAACGAGCTCCAAAGACGATTCAGCAAATCATCGCGAAATAGATAAGACAGAACGTACACTTGATTTGGCGTCATTTACTTGTCATCATGGCTAGTAAGAAGAAAACAGCTGAGAAGCGGCAGTTGGGTGGAGGAACTACACGCTCCGGCGAGAAGAAATTTTCCACGAAGACGCGTCATAGTGCGCGGATACGATGACCTGTGGCAGGCGGATGTGGTCGAGATGCGTCCTTACACGCGATTCAACAGAGGCTACCACTACATACTCACCGTTATCGACGTGCTGAAGCAAGCACGCATGGGCCGTACCGCTCAAGGCCAAGAGCGGAAATGAGGTTACTACGGCGATTGCAAAATAATTCAAGACGGCGCAAGATGTCCGAAAAAATCTTCACACTGACAGGGGGAAGGAATTATTACAACGCAAACGTGCAGAAACTCTTGAAGAAACACAATATCAATCACTATTCGACGTATTCCGTAATGAAGGCATCGGTTGTCGAGCGATTTAATCGCACGCTAAAGAACGACATGTGGAAAATGTTTACGCACAATGGAAATACAGATGGATCGACTCATTGTCGCGCCTCGTGTCAGATTACAACGCGCGAAAGCATCGAACTATTGGCATGCGACCCATCGATGTTACCCCCCGCGATCGCCGACACGCTCCTAACAACGGTGTACAGCCACGTAAAGATCGCTGCTTTCGCGCGATTTTAAAGTGGGTGACTCGGTACGCGTGAGTAAATTCAAGACAATCTTCGAGAAAGGGTACACGCCAATTGGACCACAGAGGTGTTTTAAAATTATCAAAGTGCGAACAACTAATCCCGTGACGTATCTATTGGAAGATTCTTGCAAAAAACCCGTCGCCGGAGGATTCTACGAATACGAGTGCATCGCGTCGCTAATCCCGACGTGTATCTCGTTGAAAAAGTGTTGCGTAAAAGGGGGGTGATGAAGTCTATGTATAAGTGGCTGGGATTCGATAATTCACACAATTCTTGGATAAGCAAAAATAATGTATTGTAAAATTGTAACTTGTATATATTTATTACAATATGAATATAATAAGTCATTTATTTAACAAAATATACGTGTTCTTATTTTACAAAATACATATTTACAGCGGTATTTTATAAGGTCCCATGGTAGCGTAGAATAGTCGGTAGAATCAGGCACAATGTATCGCTTATCATCGTATGGACTTAAAGCGACTTTCGTTTCGGATATGGTGTACACCTTGTGCAATTTTGATCTAATGCAAGATTGTGATCGCGTCATTTCAATCTCATCATTCAAACACTGCATGTAATCGTCAAACGTTTTTGTTCTCGCGGCAACGTTACTCTTGACACCTTTAACCTTTTTCGTATCTTTCTTACCGTCGACTCGCAAGGCGTACATCTTTGCTCTAAGTCCCGACAAATTCAGTCATTATCGTACCATTGTTTCATCCTTCATTAGACCCGGTACCTTTTTATTCACAAGCGGTATACCGTATGGATTGTCCGCGGCATAATCGCTTGTATCGAATTTGTGAAGGTCGCGTTTTATATTCTCATAAACATTCTCGCATTCGATGTGATATATTAAACTGTCTGTGTCGGTGTACATTACCCAACATTTATCACTATACAATGGTGACATGTATTCATGATGAAACTCATATAAACATGTCTTGGAAATGTCGAGTATGCACATTCCGACATAAATTGGCTTGTAAAATTTAACCTCTAATTTGCGCATTTCTATTGCAACCAAATTTTCCGAAAAAATACTTCTGCTATGAAAATTTGGTTTTGCAATCATTGCCTCTGCGCCGTATCTTCCATCCCATTTGTCAGGAGTTTAACATCTACGCGATTACGCACATTTTCCATCGTTTTACCAAATACAGCATTATTCATTAATTTGTATAATTTTTCTCAAAATCGTTTTTGGCCAGTGTTCTAAATTTCGTATTGAGTTCTATATAATCGCGAAGCCATGGAGATTGCGCGAATTGTAATATGCGGTGAATCTTTGCTATATGGAGCCCGTGACGCGTACACTGTTGCAAGTTACGATAGTGTATCACGTAACGCTTCTTATCGTGCAAGGTTGCGAGGAGCTTGTCCTGCCGCTTACCGGGCGGCTTGTTACGTGTCGGGCAAAACGGTATGTCAGTGTGCGCATCATGCAAATGTTGTGGGTACTCGAGGTCGACTTCAAGGATATAGCCTATAGGTGAATCAAGCGAGATCGATGATAGATCAAAACTAGACACGTCGTCGACCCATTGAAAATCTGCATAGGGCAAAGGTTGACACATTGCCCAGCCGTACAAGTTGTTTACATCAAAATACATCAAGTACGACGATGGTTTCGATGGATCGTACGACTGCATGTACTTGTTGTTGGCCCGCGCGTATCTCTTTGAACACTGACTCATTGTCAGACCACCACGTATACCGCGTTCAATAAACATAACCATATCAATGTCTGTAAGTAATTCGAATGTAATTTTTGTATGTTTTAACATGGCGTCCCACGTATACCCGGGAAGAGTATAGTAATACGCGGGGTCGAGCCCATAACTCTCAATGCACTTATCACGGAAATTTTCAAATATATCAGCCAACAGCAAGACATCAGTTTTGAGGTAAAGATCGCTATATTCGCCTAGCGTTCGAATGGGAGAACCGCTGCCAGACGTTGACCGCGTGCGCGTATTCTCGCTCGGATACAGTGTCACCGGTCAAGGAACTGTAAAACGATTCGCGCCGTGGTAAACACGAGTCCTCTAATTTTTCGATGCGGTCAATGTATTCGTATGGAAATATACCCTTTCGTGTCAATAATTCGAAATGTTCGGTGGATAATTTTGAAATTCTAATTTTAAAATTTTGAGCTTATCTTTATTAAGAAAAGATGCCAATTTGTCGAGACTGGTCGTAAGAAATTTATACAAATCGATAAACCGTAATTTAATATGATTTCTCGATTCAGATTTGTCTTCCGCAAGTTGAACATTTTTGGTAAACGAAATATATTTTTCTTTTGTTATCGGAAGTAACTCGATTCCCCCTTCGAACGCTGTGGCAATTTCCTCGATAATGAAATGTGAGTCATAACCAGATAAATTATAAAATACAATGGGAATGCAAAAAGATTCTTTGTAATTTAGATTGCAATTTGAATGCGCTGGACCTCGATACCGCCCAGTCATATGGCAATGATCGCGTACTGGGGTGTCGTCTTGCGCGAATGGTTTCTCACATATATGACAATGCGATGCGTTATGAAACTTTACACATTCTTCGCGCGTTAAATTTACCATGGGGACGTTGGTAGATAAAATGGTTTTACACGTATTGCTAAATTTTTAAGTTGTTCTGCGAACCATGAAACACAATCTACACTACGACGAGAGTAATATGCGGATAATGAATCGTCGTACGAACAATGTACATAATACGCGATACTAAATACTTTGTGATGCTGGTATAAATTTTTTTCCATTTCCTTTTTATCCGTTTTTGTCAACACACATTCTAAGTCAGCATATACGACAAAAGGAAGCCGCTCTTTCCTGTTATAATTGCCGAATGCGAGCCACTTGTCCTTATCGCTCGGTAACTTGATCGCGCAGTCATTTATCTCCCGACAGTCAACGGTGTGGGCTTCCAATTTCTCGCTCGAGTGGAAATAGTGCAAACATCTGTAAATAATGAAATTTTTAATATATATCTTTTATATAAAAATTATTGCATTATTTATTTAAGAATATTTATTCACCGATCGCAAAAGTATTTTTTAACTTTTTCTTGCTCACTTGCGAGCTCACAAGGCGGGATAGATTTTTTATCCACGTAAAATGTCCCACGTTGTCCTGAGGATCCTGCGTGTATAGCAAATTGATGTGTCTATTCTTCTTACTATCGGCAAGCCGTATTGGAAGAATCGAGTTCTCCTTTTCGATGCAGTATACGTTGATTGAAATATTGTTGAGATTTTCAAACTTTTTAATTTGAGTCAATGTCATTGGAAACTCAATGTCTTTAAGATTGAGCACCGACGTGTAATGGGGGTATGAGGCTACCCGTTCTACATGTCTTTCAGCTGGATGCAGAGCAGCCACCACTGACCATGCAAAACATGCATTGTTCTTTGATTGCACATTGATCACTGCTCTCTTTAGCTTTATCTCTTGCGGTATTTCCACAAAACACCCCGCATGCAAAGGATTGTACTTGTTTACGTTCACCGTCAAATGATTATATGTGACAATGCCCACCCGCTATCACGTTCCTGGAATTCTTCCAGCAATGCTAAGGTGGGCTCGATAACGCGCCCGCTTGTACCACTCATGTAGATCGGACGTGCGAAAGAGTTCATAGTTTCTCGTAGCGATATTTATATTCGCGCGTTTGTCACCCGCAACAAATTCACCATTAAACATAGTATTTATCTTTACATTGTCAAGTCGTTGCATGATGTTCCGCATACGATCGAGTACAATATCTTTAGCATCTTCAGAAAATTGACGAGGTTCGATGTGATTATAGTTTATAACCACACCAGTCAATATGCGACTTTCGAAAGCCGTATCGATCTCTCGCCATACAAGTCCATTTTCTCGCGAGCTACATCCTGCACCCGCGTGTACAAAGCGTCTGCGAAGCGAATTTTTCAAACCTTCGAGGTTCGATATTCGAAAAATCAGCGATTGTCGATTTCCAATCGATAATCCATCGATATCCGATCGTGAACGTTTAATTCGACTTTGCTCTTCTAATAAATTGATACACTCGTCGCATCTCTGCTCCCACACAATATATTCTTCCACCGAATTTACTCGTGTGGATTGCTCCCGCACATTTTTCTCCAATCGCTCCATATTGTAATGACCTTTTTTCAATAAGAAACACTTTAAAAAAATATTTTTTTGTCTGTTTCTGTTATAAGCCTTTCACAACAGTTTATATCACTTTGTGCAAATAGGACACAGATTACATGGCATTATTTGATATAACGGACCTCTACATTCCGAACAGAATAAACCATCGATGAGCATATATGTACCAGTGTCATGTTTTCGAACGGCGCGAAGACGTGAAAATAGTCCACTTATTCTTACAATACATGATGAGCAAAACTTTGCATGATCGGGTGTATAATAGAAATATATGCAGCACATCTTTTTTAAATCGTCTAAGGTATTAACTTCAGCTTGGTTTAAAATCGATGTATTACTTCTGTTACATCTTCCTCCATATCGCTTTCAAAACATGAATCATCCGAAAGAATTGCATCGTCATCAGACATTTCTTCTTCTCCATTGACTTCAACTTCCATTTCTTCAAGAGGTGCGATATCCTTTTTTACTTTTTTACATGTAATTTGGTGCACTCATGACTTCCAGTCCTCGACTACTGAGTGTATCCTCAGACTTCTTCATTTTATATCCCGCACTAATGACGCATCCTATGATCTCGGCATTCATACATTGGCGCTATTAAAAATGCAAGATTTTGCACACATTTGATGAAGTCATCGCAAGACGCGTCGCGACATGTTCTTGAAAATTGTATCATTTTTTTTGTCATCTTGACTTATGCGAATTTAATCTGTATGATCACAGCAGCCGTACATCAGCACTGTCTGAAAAATGTAAGATTTGCAGTTTTGCACGTGTGATGAAATCATTGCGAGACACGTCGACTGTCCTTGTAAATGATATTATACCATTGACTTATGCAAAATTGTAAAAAATTGAAATTATATCTAAAGTGGACTTAGTCACCATGCATGTCCGCAGCAGCCGTACATCGGCGCTTGACTTATAAATTGCAGAATTTTGCAGTTTTGCACACGTTTTAATAAAGTCATCGCGAGACGCGATGACTGCCCATGAAAACGATATCATGCCATTGACTTACGCGAAACTGCAAAAATTGAAATTGTGTCTAAATTGGACTTTCGTCATCATGCATATCTGCAGCCGCACATCATCGGCGCTAATGCAATATTTGCAGTTTTTCGTGTGTATAAATTATCCCAGAGGATTCTAACGCTCAGTCGAGAGTCTAAAACGGTTCAAGCACATTGTGGTATCAAAACGCTCAGCAAACAACCTCCAGATATAATGGACACTGCCGGTGCTAAATATTATGTTCCGATTGGAGACGAGTCTCGCAAGAAAGAGCATAATAAGTAAGTACCGCAAATTCTTTATATATAATTGTACACATACTTTTACATATATAATTGTATTTTTTCAGTTTTGCTAAACCTCGTAATACGCGTATCATGCGAAGAATATTTCCCTTAACACCCACATCTTACAAATATTTGGAACTGGGAATCAACGTGGGACCTACATCCTGTGTGGAATTAATTCTTGGTGATAATCGAGGAAATCAAATAGTGTTACCACACGCAACATGGACAACGTTAATTGAAAAACGTGCTGATATTGAACGACTCCTGCAGTCAACTATTGGTTCATCGCTATCGATTCAAGATTTGGTTTTTCAACTTGTTAAAATGCTGTGATAGAACAAGTGTTGTAAAACTTACATTATACAATACTTGCTTGTACATGAAGCCGTCAACTGTACTGCTTTTATTTGAGCTCGAACGTTGTGTCGAGCATGAATATTTGAAGCTGTGTCATAGTACACATGAGGTAGATGAGAGGTTTGATCTATTTGTCTATAGTTTGCAAAGTAGTTTATTTGGTGCCGAAGAGAAAAGATGCTGTCAAAATCTTGCGCGAAGTTTGTAATAAAACCTCTGTCATAGATTGCGAACTATTAGCTTATGCTGTGGATGAACTTTTGCGTGATGCCTTGAGACGGGGTGATGTACGTTAACTTTATGCAATATAAATATGCTTAAATATTCTGAATAAATGTATATGATTAAAAAAGTTTAAATTTATTATCCATCAGCCTCTCCCTATTCCAATTCCTTACAATTGCGCTGTATCATCTTTTAGATGTGTTCTATGCAAAGATGCAATTACATTTGCTTAAACATCTTTTTCTTGCGAGGATTATTTTCTCACAACAATTGTCATCTCATACGATATGCTATGTTCAACAGCTTTTATAGTGTCACCCGCGATTGCAAGATGCAGCAGGTAAGTAAAAATTATTTTTTCATGACAACCGTCTGCTCGTTTTGGTAATGTAATATGTCGTTTTGGTAATGTAATATGTCACAGATAAATCACGTAGATCCCTCACTCTACATTTTTTAACTCCTATAAATTGAGCTCTTGCAGAGTCCTTTGCATAGTCGGTAACGAACAGGCATTAGAGAGTGAAAAATAGAATTACGAATAGTAGTGTGATTAATTCTTCTCGATCGATCCTGAAAGCATCAAGGATTACCTGTGTGTGGGTACCAAATATTGGTTGTTTAGAAAGCGGGTAAGAGAAAAATAATTAATTTCTATATATTTGAAAATTTTTTAAAAAATTTAAATATATTAATTTTATTTATTAATTCTAGAAAATGAGACCACCACCAGTAGAACCTATCACAATTAGGTTGTTGGACGGGGTTCGACCGCAGGATTATCCGGAGCGGTATTACTACCTGCTGCAATCTGACTGCGTGATCGGAATCGTCCCCTGCTATGTGGGGTACGGCTTTCCGCGGAAACGGCTGTGCGAAAGGTGCTACGCACGTCGAGAGCGGCCCATCGGTTACGTGCGAAGAGTGCGGTGGCACTCAATCTCATCGCAGCTACATGGATTAAACATTTCCAGTAAGATGCGGTGTAGTGATTGCGATAGACGGTTAATGCGCATAAAGCCTGCGCATGAGTGTCGGGAGTGCATTGAATGTTTCCTTAATTATGAGGAGTTTTTTAAAAGTTTTGAAAGACGATTCCAAAACATAGAAATGGAAATTTATATTTAATAATACATAATTGTGTCATGGTTATTATAGTCGTTTAATAGATTTTATGTATATCTATAGTAATAAGTATATATATATGTTTATATCCCCCGCACATGTGTTCTGTAACGAATATTATAGTTGAGAGAGTATGGATGAGTGTTTGCATCACCATCTTTTTATAATTAGGTGTTATAAATTTTAAAAAACTTAATAAATGTATAATGATTTAAAAAAGCTTAAATTTATTATCCTTTCACCTCGCCCTTCCAATTCCTTAAATTGCATTAATAAAATACTTAAAATTTAAATACCGGACGGTAGAACGCTACCGCGTCGTTTAATTATAAAAAACTGTGACTTTTCTATTTTTAAAAGCAAATATTTTAAAAATATGCACCTGCTTTAGTAATAAATACGCGAATAAGAATGAACATCTGAGAGCGGGAGAGAGGACGCAAACGGGAGCGGAGGAAGAATACGAGGAGGTATAGGTAAGAAGGTGAGTATGAGAGAGAACGTGAAGAGGTAAGTAGAAAGAGAATGTGATATGCAAGCGCGGTGATGTCACGCTGATCCGCGGTCGACGCGAGCGGTAGCGAGAGCGAGGACACGCGGAAACGATATATGATGCGGGTTGCAGTCCGGACCCCCCTCGCCGTGGACCCCCCTACCCGCGGGCCCACCGCGTCCTCATCCTCGCGGACCATGGCACGGTTCCCCCTCTCCCGCAGGCCGCCGCGATACGTACGTACATACGTACGTACATACATACATGCATACATACATACATACATACATACGTACATACATCATACGTACCGCTTGTTGTAGAGACATACAGGTCAGTATGACGGGTTGCCCATTCATGCAGGCGCGCACGCGGAAACGATATATGATGCGGGTTGCAGTCTGGACCCCCCTCACCGTGGACCCCCCCTACCCGCGGGCCCACCGCGTCCGCATCCATCGCGGCCCATAGCGCGGTTCCCCCTCTCCCGCGGGCCGCCGCGATGTCAGTAAACGCGGTTCCCCTCTCCCCGCGGACCCCTCGCCCAGCATTCCCCACCACTCCCCGCGGACCCCTCGCTTATCGTTTCCCCTCCCTTGCCCCCGCGGACCCCTCGCCCACCGGGCATGGAGTACCCCGCGTCGCGGAACCCCCCTTCCCCTCTACCCCCCTCGCCATAGGTTGGGTTCGAACCCCCCTTATACATCTACTCGCTTCTTACTTTTTCTTTTATCTCCTTCCAGATATCTTCTGTATCTATTTGTGTACTCGACCATTCTTCACATTTCTCATGATATTCTTTTCTCCCTTCTTCTGTCCAATCGCTTCTCTCTAGTTCCACTTCTTTATTTCTTCTCCTTGTCTCTATTACCTGTGGTCCTGTTAACTCAAACTCCAGCGGAACATGATCCGATTCCGTTCTAATTCCTTCTTCAACCATTTTTACCTCTTTTCCTGCTCTGTCATTCCCTAAGACATAGTCTATAACCGATGATGCTATCTCTCCTATATAAGTCCACCCCCTTCCCTTCCGAAACTCCCATTTAATAACGCCCATCCTCTTTCTTCTATTTTATCTATTAATATCCGTCCCTCTCTATTCACAACTTTATCTACTGACTTTCTGGTCTCGCTCCTCTTTTCATTTTCTTCTTCATCATTTATCGGTCCTCCTCTGCTTCCCGTCCTCGCGTTGAAATCACCTCCTACCAGCAACCAATCTTCATCTTCTTCTTGTACCTTCTCCCTTAATGTTTCCATCGTATCTTCCATCTTTTGACTGCACAGCGTGATTATTCTCCATTTGTTTCTATTATACTCTAGCCTGTTTTCTACCATCTCGTCGTTAATCTCCCTAACCTCTATAAATTTCACATTCTTGTTGACTGCTGTTATTATCCCTCCTTTTGCTCTTCCTTTCCTGTGTTCCCTTTTCGCTGGAACACAATTCCAAATAAATTTGCTGGCCATCTTATTTTTAATCTTCCTCCAATTGTCCTCTTCCATTCATGTTTCTACTAGTCCTATCACATCAAAATTCTCCAAATAGTCCCATGTTTCCTCGCATTTGTTAATTAGTCCCGCCACATTCCAAAAGCATAACCTTAATCCTCCTCCTTTCTCCGCCCCATCTTTCTCTACTCCCTCCTCTCTCACTCTCCCTCTCTGCCTCTCCCTGCCTTCTCTCTTCTCTACTCTTTCCGAAAAGCACCTCCGCTTTCCAGCATTCCAGTTCTTTCATTCCATCTCCTCTCGTCTTGTCTATCCATATCTTTTGATACCCCACCGTTGCACTCTTCCCCTTTTCTCTTTCTGCCCTTACTATACTCCACAGATGTTTTTGTATCTGCCTCTCTGTCGCCGTCAGATCGTCATCTAAAAATATCTTTCTTGTTCTTCCTATCTCCTTCCTCATTGCCATTATTTCTCTCTTATCCTTCCATTTATTGAATCTAACTAGCGTCATTTTATACTCTTCTCGGCCAATTGCCTGCACCTCGTCCACTTCCACTTTCTTTTTAATTAATTCTTCAAGGAATTTCTCCATCTTCTCTTTCCTTTCCCTTCCGTTTTCTATCTTCACTTCTTTTATAAATATATTATTTCTTCTTCTTCTCCTTTCGGCTAATTCGGAGTTTCTTTCCATCTCCTTTATCTTCTTCATTAGTTCGTTGCTTTCTAACTTTTCACCTCCGCTGCTCTTCACTTTTTCTATCTTCTCCTCCAGCTGTTTTATTCTATTTTTTAAGCCCGCTTTTTGCATTTCCCAAACCATTTCTCTCTTTCAATATTCCTCCTTTAGGTCATGTATCTCTTTCATTATCTCTTCTTTGTCCTTCTTTCTTTCTTCTTTATCCTTCTTTCTTTCTCTCTCTTGTTCATCCATCTTCGCTAAAATCTCTTTTAGCATTTTTTCTGCCTCCATGCTTTCTTCTTTCTTCTCCTCTCTTTTTATTTTGCTTGGTGGCGATTTTATCACTCTTTTTTCTTTACTAAATTTTTCTAGTATTTCTCTTTCGGCTTTTTCTGCTATATCTTTTTCTTCTTCTCTTCCTCTTTTTTTTACGTATTCTATGATTGATTCCTGGCTTCCTGTCCTATCTCTTATTCTTGACAGCTCCACCGCCCTTGTGGGTCTGCCCTTACCTTTTTCTATCGTTCTATTCTCCTTCTCGCCTTTCTTCGGCTTAATATCCTTTTTCTTGTCCTCCTCATTCTTCTCGTCCATCCGAATCCTTTCTCACTTTCTATCCCTTCGACGCCTCTCTCCTCCTGTCACTTTCTTCCTTATCGACCTGTTTTCGTCTTACTCCGACTCCGGTTTCTCCGTGCTTGTTTCCGCTTCTATCATCTAACCTCCAAATCGTCACAGCAACACAGAATCCCCGAAATCGTCTATAGTTCGACTCCTACTTTGCCGAATTATATCTGCAGTCAGTCCTGCATATGTGCGCATGCAGCCTACCTGAAACAAAGTCGCCTCACGGCGAAGGAACGGCAGAAGCTCGAAAAAAACTGGCGCGTTTGACAGGCGTGCTTCTCTCTACTTACTCAGTCCCGGAAGTCCCATTCCCAGTGTTATATGTTTCCTTGTTTTTATTTTACCATTGGTAACAGCGTAGATCAAATCTTCATTTAGTGAATTTACTTGTCTCTGACAATCGCTACCTTTCCTACGTCGACGTCGGAAAGCATCCAATAACGTAGAATAAAAATCAGTTATTTCTTCTGGTAGTGAGCATTCTCCCGTCAATAAATCTGTATTCCTCAGGTTTTCGGGCAATAGGTTTTTTTTATATTTAAAATCTTTTTTTGCAAAATTAAAGTGACTTTCTGCAGAATATTTCTTTCTTCCACCAGTGATAGTAAGTCATCGTCAATTAAGCGATTTTTCGGTATACATATTTTTTATTATGCATACTCATTATTTGTACGTCATCGTCATATTTTGTCATTAACTTATGTTCGAAATATTGCGAACTGAAGACATTATCATATGTATCTCTATGTTCTTGAGCTATTTTTTGTATGGTAGTTACATAATATTTACACAAATAAGTAAAGAAATAGCAATTCCCTTTTTCAATGACATTTTCTTCTATAAAGGAACAAATTTTCTCGAGGCTATTTTATGATATTTTTTAGTTGCATGATAACTGGTCTGCGGTTTTTCAGTATCTGCTTTTAATTTATTAAAGAAATCAACCCGACAAAAAGTGTGGTAAGCAAATTTATCATTAGATGAAGATTCCAGGTTTCTATAAATTTCAGATTCTTTCAGAAATTCAGAATATTGTTTTAAACTCTCTTTTAGGACACTTTTTTGCCTGGTATGTAGAGGATGCGCTCGTCCTTTGTATTTTTTTGTATAGTTTATTGCAAAAAACATAGATTTTTATTTTTATTTGAACTTTGCACATTTTCCATCGTCTCACCCGCTGGCGTTGCATATGGTTCTATTTCTGCAGCTAATTCTGCACTTTCTTCAGTAGCTCCTTCTTTAGAGGTTGATGCTTTAGATGGATCAGTAATATCTTGTCCAATTGTAACTGCTTCGCATGGGACATGGATTCAATTAACAAAAACACAGTACATTAAATTCAATTTAATCAATAACGAAAACCGTTTTTTTCATTTAATATATTTTATGCACGTGATTCAAATATCTCAATTTATTTTATTTGGTTGGTTGGTTCCTTTCTGCATAAATATGGAAAACTGATAGCAATGTAATGCTTGTGTTCTCGATAAAGTGTTTCATTTAAAAAAATATTACAATACCTGGTTAAAGTGAAGATACGTCGGATGATGTTGATGTCTGTGCTTCATAATATTTTTTCATTACGGCAAGAAAAATCTTGTAACATCTTACATGATATCTTCCGTATCACTTACATCAGGAGGTAAAACAATGTCTTTATACTTCAACTTATAGTTTTGACGAATTTTTAATATTCTATAACTTTTTTGTAAAGTTTTATCAGCGAATACAATAACTTTTTCGTCATGGGTTTTTTTATTGCAAATCACACAAGTTAAGTCTACTGATGCCATACTCAACATCTAATAATATAAAAAGAAAATGTAAGAAACACAAACTATGTAACATAGCAAATTCGGTTGGACACTCAGTGCGCACGTGCACATTAAAGTCGTTGTACACAATTCAACATAAAGTGTATGTTTAATATAAACGGGTTAAATCACGAAATCCTTAAATATTCTTTATTGTGCTATCTGGCAAAATATGTATTGGGCATTTTATCAGTCGAGATATTTGTATTTTACTTTAAAGATTAGAAGTTACGCCTTGAACATGCACCAGTGCGCACTAGTGCGTCCAAACGAATTTGCTTACAAAAACCATTAAAAAATAATTGAAAAACATAGAATAATACGAAGTAGCAGCGGAAGAAACATACGTCTTTACTGAATTCAGAATCTTCAAGAAACTGGAACAAAGAATATTCTTCTAAATTCTCTAACGGTCACCACGCATCCTTTAGAAATGACTATAAACTTCGTCAAAGTGAGGAAAGCGTGACGCGCTATTTCAATACCGTGTTAGCAAGTCATAGACACAAAAATATTTAGAAGGAGCATTTATGTTACGTTGTACGGCGCCATGCAGGGGGGTGGGGGGTGTTTTCTAGGCGAAGACAAAACGGACAAGTTTTCGTTTCGCGCAGGTCTTCATATACGCTGTTTATCGCACGCGCGCGTTTGCATAATCTTCTGTCTGTCGCACTCACGTAGAGCACTCTTTACCACCTGTCGCGTTCATAGAACCGATAAATCAGCCTGGCTTTCCACATATATTACTTTGATAGTATCACAAATATGCTGTAAAAATTTCAGCTTTCATGAAACACATTAAGTACCACCCGATACCACCCCTGATAGTGCAACTTTTCGATCGCCTTTTTTTAAGTTAAGACCAAGACGCCTGGCAATATTTTTTTTTACTTAAAAAGGTATAAAATTTTATGTGTTAAAATTTCAACCTTTATGTTGCATATTTTTCCGATTTAATTTTTTAAAACTTCGAAAATTTTGGGGTGTGCTCGAGCCCGATGTTGGCCAGCCAGGTCCTCCATTCCTTTTTCAGGTAGGGGGAAAATGTCGTTCTACAGCGTTTCAGCCTTTATAAAACTTTTGGAAATTTGGTCGCCAGTTCTTAGACTACTACTCCCAACACCGTCTAAGGTGTTTGAACGACACCTTCTAAGGTGTTGGTTTGATCCTAACAAGACTAATGACAATAATAGACTCTAAGCAACTCATACCGGAGCACCAGTTCGGATTTAGGCAAAAGCACTGTACCTTAGATCAGGTACATAGGCTGGTTGCTAATATACAAAATTCTTTTGAAACAGGAAAATACTGTACAGCAGTATTTCTGGACGTATCCCAGGCCTTTGACAAGGTCTGGCATGAGGGATTGCTCCAAAGTAAAGCTAAATTTCCCTGCTATTTATCATAAACTTCTTAAGTCATACCTGAGTAATCGGCATTTTCTTTGTAAAGCACAATGAGGTGATTTCAAAATTAGCAATATACATGCCGGAGTTCCCTAGGGCAGTGTACTGGTCCCAATGTTATATTTGCTCTACACAGCTAATTTGCCCATCAAGACTGGCATGACAACAGGCATCTTCGCGGACGACACTGTGGTTCTTTCAGCCCACCGCAACTGCCTCTGCAATGCTCCAGAGCGGTCTCAACAGTATAAAGTCATGGTTCAAAAAGTGGAGAATCAAAGCCAATGAATCTAAATCTGTTCAAGTGACTTTCACCATGATGCATAAATTGTGCCCTCCCGTCTACATCAACGGTGCACAAATTCCGCAAGCTAACAAAGCCAAATACCTAGTTGTTTACCTGTATAAGAAGCTAACATGGAAAAAACATATTTCCACCAAGCGAAAACAACTGGGCCTGCTGTTGCTGAAGACTTATTGGTTGTTGGGACGTAGATCACAGCTCACAATTGACAACAAAGTTTTATTATACAAATTCATAATACAACCGATTTGGACCTATGGACTACAGCTATGGGGCACAGCGACAAATTCCAATATCGAAATTGTCCAAAGATTTCAGTCTAAAATTGTACGGATTATTGTTGACGCACCTTGGTTTATTACTAATGATACACTCTATCATGACCTAGGTATGTCCTCAAAGACGAAATAAAAAAATAGCGCTAAACCATAAAAACAGACAGGATAGTCACGCCAACAGTTTGGTAACTGACCTCATGGTTGCTAAAAGAAATGAGCGTAGACTAAGACGGAAAATACCTACTGACCTGATTCAAGAGTAATCTAGTATCTACTGTATAGTTACTGTAT
The DNA here is from genome assembly GCA_035220615.1 of Leptothorax acervorum. Lineage (NCBI taxonomy): Eukaryota > Metazoa > Arthropoda > Insecta > Hymenoptera > Formicidae > Leptothorax > Leptothorax acervorum. The sequence goes on from JASTWQ010000946.1 coordinate 18,011, forward strand.
GGTATTGTTGAAATCTGTGGGTATGTCATTGGACATACGCCGAGCAAGTCATATTCATCTTCTACTCATTACTGAATGTCCTAGTGACAGATGGTTGTGCAATAGGAGTAAGAAAAATGAAATCTACGGAAGCACTTCTCTGACGGGAGATGTTCACTGGCGCACAGTACAATTGCACACGTTGCAATTGCACACCGTGTTATTAGACACAAAAAATTGCGCACCGTTCGATTGGACACGGTTCGATTGGACACGGTTCGATTGGACACCGTTCGATTGGACACGGTTCAATTGCGCACAGTTCTATTGCGCACCGTTCAATCGCGCACCGTTCAGTCGCACACCGTTCAATCGCGCACAGTTCTCATAAAGCGAGGTCCACCCAGCCTACCGGTGGAGGGGGTGCGGAAGCGGGAAGGCCAAAGGCGCCCTTGCACCCCCCCCCGAGCGCGCGCGCGCGCGCGCGCGCGCGCGTGTGTGTGTGTGTGTGTGTGTGTGTACACCATGTGCGTAATAGAACTGTGCGCAATTGCTCGTGGGCAATTGAACGGTGTGCAATTGAACGGTGCGCAATAGATTTGTGCGCAATAGAACTGTGCGCAATTGAACCGTGTCCAATCGAACCGTGTCCAATAGAACCGTGTCCAATAGAACCGTGTCCAATCGAACCGTGTCCAATCGAACGGTGTCCAATCGAACCGTGTCCAATCGAACCGTGTCCAATCGAACGGTGCGCAATTATTTGTGTCTAATTGCGCGGTGTGCAATTGCAACGTGTGCAATTGTACTGTGCGCAACTGAAGGCTTCTTCTTCTGGCAGGTATTCTACCATATCCAAACTTATCTCGGCATACGCAAGACCATAAAGGCAGCAATTTGATATCTCTCATAAGATAATCAGCTAATTTTGGTATGTAATGAGCATTTTCCCTGTCTTCCTTATTATCAGCCAGTAAAATTTCGACTTTTTTATTTATGTTTTTTGCTCAACGACTCCACTTATTAAAATTTCCTTCTTCATATTTTACATCATTATATTTTTTTATATTCTCAGTTATTACATCTTTAAACTATTGTGTAAAAAGATTTTTCATTTTTGTTTTATATTTTTCGCATATTGTTCTTTCATTTTTTTTTGTGTTACCTTCTGTCTCGCTTTGACAAATAATTAAGATTTCTTTTACTATTTCATCTGCAGTCTCAATACCTCGACATAAAATTAATTGTCCTAATGCATGTAAATAAAATTGTTTTATGCATGGACGTAAATCCAAATATTTTTTTTATAAAATGTGCTACGTTGATACGTATGTAGCAAGCAGGTAAATTACTTTCTTTACAGGCTTTTGCACATTTGTCAAGCGTAGAATAATTGGAAAAACTTTTTACGGCGGCTGATAATAATGCACACGAAAAATCGCATAAACTTCACGTGGTCTTGGTGCGCCGGATCATATCTAATTCTTTAACGATCAGGTGACGATACTTAGTGCGCGGTGCGCGCGGTCCCCGGATAAACTAATTATTTTCAATGCGATGCAGCTAGCACTAATGCTGGGGGGGGGGGGGGGTAATAGCTACGCCCCGGATTCGCGAAAGTTCCACGAGATTGCGAGACTCGAAGGACCAGAGGGGGGGTATGATAGTCCCTACACGACGAAGTTAGCGAGACAAAAAAACGAACGGGTTAGTGTTAAGCGAAAGCGACTCACCGTGTCGTTGCCCCGGCGCCTTCTTTGGGATGCTCGTTCGACCCGCGTCTCGGGTATTCCGTCTCGTCCGGCACTCCGTGATAGCGGGGGTGCAAACAGGCAGGAAGTCAGGCAAGCGTCGGAGACAAGCGTGCAATAGGCAATAGGCAGGCAGGCACAGACACTCGTTAAAGCAAGACTTGAGAGAGACGTTAGGGGTGCACTCGTCGAAGACTAGTAGATGAGATGTGTGCTCTTGTCGAGGGCTCAACGATGAGCGTAGAAGTATCTCCGTTGTAAGCGGAGACGACTTCGTGTGTACTCCATGGTGTCTTTACGGTGAGTTCAAAAGTGTCTTCTTGTAATCGAAGACGACTCGTGTTTACTTGGCGACGACTTGACGATGAGTGATTTTCCGCTCGCGGTCCTGCAAAGAGTGGCGCGAGCGAGTATTAAAGTTTTCCGTAATTTAGGGTGCCATCCGCGGGCGGGCAGCACCGATAGGTGAGTTGCACGAAAAATCAATTATTCACCGTTCGCGATCCACCGACGTTTCGCGCGAGCCACCGGGAAGGGAATAATGTTACCGACGTGTGTAACATGAAACTAATACTAAACTGCTATACCTAATTGGGATCGCGACACTAATAACTATTCTGATTAATTACTAAAGGTGAGCTCCGAACAACTAAAATGTGATTATTGTACTTTTTGAAAGTACGATGTCTCAGGATTATTTTAATACCATAGTCATGCGAGCACCTAATTCGTAGACGATTAGATGACGGTACTTGGTGCTCGGCGCTAACGGCTGGTCTAAGTTAATTATCGTAATTGTTTTATTGTTAGCAACAAACTCAGATCTTGGAATATTTTGATAATATGTGTTTTCTGCATCATTTTAGTACCGAAAATATTGGTGCAACAAGTTTCTTAAGTGTTGGCGTCGGACGCGATGGTGCTGTGTTAGTACATAGCGGTATTTTTTAAATAATATTATATTTTGTCAATGTTTTAACGTTTTTTAACGTTATCTTAGAGCACTTAATTAGCACTAAATTATAGTGTACTTGTCTTCACTCTATATGTTTTTTTCTGGTATGGGGAGTCCAGCTTAATCCGGCAAGCTGGACCCCCCCATTTTTTACGCGATTTCCTGCTAAACGTCTTGAGTACCAAAATTCGGACTAAGGCATTAAATTAGCACCTAAAAAGCATTAAATTTTTGGCCGGGTGCGAACTTGATTTGCGATGTTGGGTGGTCCATAGTAGTGGTAGGGGATTTTGGAGTGACAGGCGAATTCCAACGTGAAAGCGCCATCATCTAGCGCGGAATTAAAAATGTCGGTAATTTCGATCGTTTTCTATGTTACCGGTTTATATTTGTCTTTGTCTAACGAATATCTATACGATATATCTGTCCTTGTCAGATATCATCGCCATCATTCTGCATGTACACTGCGTGTGTGTACATGCATAAAATGCAGTTCCCAGGTAAAATCTTTCTTATTAGGCCTTCAATCTTAGTTTTAGCAACAAACATAGACGTATATTGAAGGACAGTTCCTTTGTTTGGCTGGGGTACCCAAAGCTGGGCTACTCAACAGTGATTGATTATTAATCGATTAATTATTAATCTATTAATGCGTGAATCGATGTGTGCTACGTACAGCTATTGCTAGTCTGGCGTCATCTAGTGGCTGGGGTATTTAGTTCTTAGCAAGTACCCCAGCTTGAGGTACCCCAGTCAAACAAAGGAACTGTCCTTCTATGGGGGGGGGGGGGGGGGGGCTGGCCAATTCGGAGAAAATCGCCCACGTGTAAAAATCGGTATCAGGATCTTCTTAAATATTCTTTGGGATCTCACTTCTGACACGTAGCAACTTATTTCGTTAAGAATCTTTATTATACGCTTGCTATACAACGGCTGCTTAACAAGTGTTTGCTTTCTGAAGTGTTTGCAAACCCTTGGCGCCGTATGCCCTATTGGCTTTTCCGTCGATATAATCAGAGACTCTGCTACAATGTCACCGCTTCAACTTGTATATCAGAAAGACGATTTGTAGTATAAAGGATAGAGTAGTTCTCGGAATTAATACACAGGGTCAGACGATTAAGATGCTCAAATTCGCGGATGATATAACGGTATTAGCATCTAGCAAAAAAGAACTGAAAAAGGCTTTGAATGAAATGGAAGCAGTTTTGACACAAGGTTACGGTATGAAATTTAACAAAAAGAAAACTGAAAAATCTTGGTATTCAAGAGTCGCGAAAATAGGGTTAAAACTAAAATACAAATCAGAAGAAAAAAATTGGAAGAAATTGCGGATTTCTGTTATCTGCGAAGTCTTATAATAGCGCAGGGGCGAGTCGCATTTGTCAAAAAGAAATTATTATGCTCGAGAACGGTATGTCTAGATACCCAGAAAAGACTTAAAAATGTATGTATGGAGCACGACACTGTACGGTTGCGAAACGTGGACGGTGGCGGAAGTGGATAGGAAAAAAATAGAAGTTCGGAATGTGGTACTGCAGGCACATAATGAAAATACCGTACTAGTTCAGTTACTTTAGAATTTCTCTTCGAAAAATGTCCGAGCTAGCTAAATTTTGGTATGTATTTTCATTTAGTAGTTATAAATAATATATCGAAAATCCCCAATCCATTTTACGGAAAAAGATGTACAACGAAAAATAGGTGTAAAAAATGAATTTTTAGTAAATATCTCCGTACCTGTTGGTCCTATGTGTAAAATAGTTATTATCAAATGTATAGATTATAAAATTTTCTACAAGAAAAGGTTTTGTACTGTTTTCGTACAAGCAACCGTTTTTACGTATTATACGACTTACCAAGTTAAAGCCTGTTAGACAGTGTTATTATTTATTGTTTATGAATAATAACACTGTCTAACACCATTTTGAAACATGAGTGTGAATAGTTATTTCCGATGTATTTTTGCCTTCTTCTCAGATGGCGTGTACAGAAGATTTTCTAGTTAATTTCTCAATGCATTTTTAAAGAATTTTATTATGTAGAGAGAGAGAGAGAGAGAGAGAGAGATGAGAGAGAGAGAGAGAGAGGAGAGAGAGGGAGGAGAGAGAGAGGGAGAGGGAGGAGGGAAGAGAGAGGTAGCGATGTGAGATGTGTCTCAGTTTCGTAGTAGCTCATCTCTCTTCTAGCTCTCTCTCTCTCTCTCTTCTCTCTCTCTCTCTCTCTCTCTTCTCTCTCCCTCTCTCTCTCTCTCTCTCGTCCTATCTCTCTCTCTCTTTCGCGGTCTCTCTCCTCCATGATTATGTTTGATTGATTGTTTATTTTATTATCCCCATGCCGGCTATAGGGCAAAGATACATTAACAAAGGACTTAGAATGTAACATAATAGTAGCCGAGTAGTAGTAAGAAGAGAAGTTACAAATATGTTGCATACTAATGTAAACTTAAAACTAAAATATAAACTAAAAGAAAAAGCAAGAACCGCAATCCGCAACTCAACTTAAACTAAAGCAAGAAACAATATATATATATAACACAGCAGACTAGAAGTCTGACTAGACGACGGTAACATTGCAAAAGCAAGAACAATAATCCGCAACTTAACCTAAACTAAAGCAAGAAACTTATTAGTATGGGCAGATACCTTAACCTAGACAATATATATATATAACGCAGCAGACTAGAAGTCTGACTAGACGACGGTAACATTGCACAAAGTTATTTACACAAGATGGCCAAGAGTATCAAATAGATTCTGATTCAAGTAAAAACAAGCGGAGAAGGTCTTTAAAGGATGAAAAAGTGCCTGCTGATGTTATGTTGCTAGGAAGAGTATGCCAAAAACGTATTGAAGAAAGGCGAAAGGAGTGCATGTACATAGTAGTTCTGCAAGACGGAATATGAAAAGATTGTGATGAGGTAACAAGGCGATCAGATCTTCTCAGAGATGGGTCAAGAAGGGTGAAGAGCTCGCTAAGGTATGATGGAGAGTGTAGAAAAAGGATGCGATACATTTGACAACCAAGAAAATATAACCTTCTATTTTCCACCGAAAGCCATCTCAATCGACGTCTATATGGCGTAATATGCTCATCTCGCCTTAGATCAAAAATAAATCTAATACAGCAGTTTACTAGTCTCTGCAGTTTGATGTTCAACTCGCTACTTAAGCCGTGGTATACAAGACAACAATAATCTATATGAGGCATAATCAAGGTCATCACTAATTTAGTTCTCAATTCGGTGGAAAGTGAATTTCTGTTGAATTTTAGTTTATGCAGTGCATAATGGACCCTTTGCGAGACATTCAAAACGTGTTTCCTCCAAGAAAGAGTAGACGTAAATACAACGCCCAAGTTCCTCACTTCACTCACAAAAGGAAGAGGGACCTGGTTTACAATAATAGGCGGTAAAAGCCTACAATCAATATCATTAACATAAGCTTGACTGCCATAAACAAGCACCTTGGATTTGGCAGGATTAAGTTTTAGACCGTTAGACTCGGCATAGTCAAAAATAGCATTCGCATCGCTGGAAATTAACTCTAAACCATGACAAATGTCGGCCGGTAAGCACGAGAGATAAATTTGAATGTCATCAGCAAACATCATGTGATGTGCGTACAACAAGACGCGACCAATGTCGTTGATAAATAGAGAGAATAAAAGTGGGCCAAGCACGGAGCCCTGAGGGACACCGGAGGACGTAGATAGCCAATCAGAGAAGTTACCAGCATCATCGACTACAGCCTGAGAACGGCCGGTTAAGTAAGAAAATATCCAAGTAAGGACAGCGTCCGAGAAACCAATCTCTTTAAGCTTGATGAGCAAGCGCAGATGTGGAACCGTGTCAAATGCCTTACTGAAATCAAAGAGGATCATGATTGTGATAAGTCTATTATCAATCCCCTCTCTAATATCATCGCAGACACGTAGAAGTGCAGACTGAGTGTTGTGACCCGGTCGATATGCGGACTGTCTAGGATTTAAAATATTATGTTCAGTCAAGTAGTCAGTAATTTGAGAGGCGACGATCCTCTCAAGTGTCTTAGAGAGTTCAGGCAGATTGGCTATCGGTCTCGTGTCAGACGGGGATAGTGGAGTACGAATCTTCGAGAGAGGGCGGATAAGCGCTCGCTTCCACTGAGACGGAAATACAGATGCTTCCAATGAGCGGTTAAATAGAGCGGTAATATACGTTGAAATCATAGGCCAAGCAATACGCAAAACATAAAGCGGAATTCCATCAGAACCAGACGCATAAGAGTGAAGTGGTCCAACAGAAATGAGCTTAAGAATCATGCCAGGTGTTATATCGGAGAAAACAAACTCTGGGCGCTGAGATGGACGAGCAACCGGAGAAATGGCGGAAATAAAGTCAGCATACAAGCAAGGCAACTGAGCGTTAGTAACTGAAACGTAAAATGAATTTAATTGATCAGGTGTAAAAAAACGTAAAGGAGAAACTAAGGATGATTTAACAAGACCCAAACGAGCAGTTCTCTCCATAGTTTTCCAGGATCAGTGATGTTTTTAAGAGAATTAAGTTGAAACTCGCTTTTGGCACGCTTTATATCAATATTAAGCCGATTACGAAAAAGTCTATAGGTGGCGTAACCAAGCAAACTATTAGAGCGCTTTGCCTGCTTGTATAGCTGATTACGCGTACAAAGCCTGGTTTTAAGTTCAACCGTGAGCCACCGTGCAGGAGGCTTCCTGATAACAAATACCCGCTCAGGTGCAAAAACATCAAGCGACCCAAGCAAAGTATCAGACATCACCGCGCAGAGTTCATCAACACCAGAAACACACGGCTGGTCAACAAGCCTGACACAACCACTATCAGTAATCTCTCGAATGCACGCCAGAAAATCAGCACTCTCAGTGATAGACTGAAGATGGTCACGAAACTTGTCACCGTCAATAGCTCTATAACTGCGCCTTAGAATATTACGCTCAATCGGTAAGAACATACCAAGTGAAAGCGACAGCTCAATGAGATCATGACCGGCTATGAACGGGCACTCAGATTTGGCAAACGTCAAGATCTTTTCACTGTCATCTACTGCGAAAACATCCAGCCACGAATCGGAAGTGGCAGTGTGATGTGTAGCATCGGAGTGTACTATAAACATTGAAATGCCCGACATAAGTTCGCGTAAATAATTCGCCTCGAAACTCGTCGAGAGGAGGTCACAGTTAAAATCGCCGCCGATTATAATGTTTTTATATAGATGCGATACACTCGTAAGTGTATCAACGAATTCGTTTAAGAGGAGACCTTTAGTCTTCTGTAGACAGACGCGAATAAAACTGTCTCATTAGTAGGTGCACGGATTTCAATAATGAGATATTCTGGAGAGTTAATGTCAACACCCGTAGAAGCAGCTATAACTCTGACCTTCAGCGAATTATGGACAAAGCAGGCGACTCCTCCGCCTCGTCTGCTCAAACGATCATTTCGGATTAAAAAATAGCCATCTAAAGCCACTAAAGCATCGGAAACGTCCGAATGCAGCCATGTTTCAGATACCGAAATGACATGAAATGGATTAGCAGCAAAATGAACTCTAATTAAATCTATATGTCCCCGAAGGGAATTAGCGTTAAATTGAGCTACACGAAAATGAGCAGACGAGACAGATGTACAATGTGTGTTGGTTGACAACGGTTGGTCGGACAATACCTGGTCGGAACGTTGCACGTCAAACGAGTTTCTCAAGATCGGCCTCAGAATTAACCTGGATAACTGGCTCACCATCAGAGTGTCTGACACGAATGCAGCCATCTTTTACCCAGATATATCTGTAAGACTTTTCTCTGACAACTCGCTTAGCTCGCTGCAGCAAATCATATCTGTCCTTGGGCAGAAACTCGTTCACATGCACATTCCGATCAGAGCCATTTTCGCAAACATCTTTTTGTTTTAGCGTACGTCGTGCTCGCTTCCTGGAGACAACCGTATTGCGTACCGCACCGGAGGCTAAAGTGACAATGTAAGACTTAGTCAAAGAGACCGGTGAGGTACGGTCACGAGCCGCCACCGGCTGAGGCTTACGTACAACCGGTCGAATGTCAAGAATGTGACACGACAGCTCGGGGACATCGAGAGTCGAGAAAACGTTCCGAACACATGCCGAAGGGGTGATTGGCATTTCGGCAGGTAACCCAGAAATGATGAGCATATTCTCACAAGACTGAGACCGCGGAACAGCATGAGAATCGCTCCGATCCCCCCTCAATTCACGCACCTCACTCGTAAGAGCAGCACACTGTCGCTCCAGCTCAGCAATACGCCGACTGTTCCGATCCACATTCTCCGCAATGCAGCTCAGTCGATTCAGTTTGTCGCTTATTTCGCCATTCGTACGCCGCTGGTCCTCCACAAAAACGTTTAATCCATTATTCGTACGTCGCTGGTCTTCCATAAAAGCAGAGAACCTTGCCTCAGACACTTTCATCTGCTCAATCAAATTACGCAGAAGCTCATTGGTCGTATCATCGATCCGTGATAGCTGAGTGCTCGCGGGGGCAGACATGTTTGCGAAGTCGAATGACATCTCGGTACACTCCACGCCCGGTGTAGGAGGAGCAGCAGATGAAGCACTCGCCATTCCAGGTGTAGGAGGAACAGCAGAAGAAGCAGCTAACGGCTTACGCAGCTCAACACTTTCCGCTCCCAGCGTCGGAGGCAACGAAGAAGCCAACGCTTTACAACACTGGGCCGCACTCTTGCTCGCAGAATACAACTTAACACATTTTGGATGGAAAACGTTTCTGCACTCACACTCGATGATAGTAGTCGCGATCGCTTTCCGGCACTTAGTGCACGCACGCTGCATAATCGATCAGTTTTTCAGCAAGGAGTAGAACCAGAGCAGTACCACGTTCAGTGGGTAACGGTTGATGGTGAGTCACAAAGCCCACAGATGGCTCCACATGCACGAATCTGATGGTAACTCATGCAAGAGAAGAGAAAGCAAGAGCATGCGCAGCAAAAGTCAACGACAGTTCCAAGACCAGGAAAAAGCGAGGTTAGAATCCAAAAAGATTTGAAATCCAAGAAAACTGGAACTGCAGTCGCAAGAGAAGAAGGATGAAACATCAATCTTGTCAAGCAACAAAAGGCCTGCTTAAACCTGCAACAAAGCAGCCCGAAGGCAGTTTACGGCAGCGATGCAGCTCACAGAAAGTCAGAGCAGAGAGCAGAGCAACATGCGGTACTCACCGGATCGAGAGAGAGAGAGAGAGAAAGAGAGAGGGTTTACGAAAGCGCTGCCCGGGCCGAGCGAAAGAACAGGCGGGCGCTTTTGCGACAAATGATGGCGAGTGGGGCGTGATACAGACTTACGAGGCTTGTTTACCTGAAGATCTGTTGTAGATGTTTAGAACGGCTGCTTGGTTGGTCTCGACTGTATTTGGAGGGTAATCGAAAGAAAGGAGAATAAAGGATGACACAGATTCTTCGATATTATCTTTGCAAAGCACTCTCTCTATTTGTCGCCTCTACAACTCAGGCACTTTCTTTACACAAGAAAAAATTAGAAGGTTGCATTAACTTCTACAAAAGAATAAGAAAATCGCATTGGCTTATACAAAAGAGGATTCCTGTGTGGGAAGAACCGGAGCAGCTTTATTACTTTTTACGGGAAAGTCGAGAACTGCCTCACACCGGAGGTCGTTTCGGTGTTGCCGGGTGGAGCTGCTATCTCGCGGGAAGCTTGCACTGACTCTATTTGATAAAATTTCTCACTGACTCTAATTTGAAGTATACTCTAAGTTCACCTTCCTTGGAATAAAATAGCGTGAAGTTGACTGTTAAAAGATTTGCGGCACAAGAAGTGCCCGCGCCTTGAGGCAGAGTCTTATATTGCCGAGCGCGGTGCGGTACGGGGATATGGGAAGGGCCCATGGGCCGTACGTATCAAGCGGAAAGCGTTGCTCGGTACAGAGATCTTCCTTTGTTCCTATTTGTTATTAACAATTGATAAATTCGGATAAGCGACTTAACTACTACGCAGCGGTGCCCCTACTTCAATCTAATCTATGATCCTAGAATTCTAGATAGTGTATAGCACGGGAGAAAGCGAGCGGTTAGCGTCGGCGCTATCGCTGTCGTTGCTGGTGCACATCTGTTACTATAACATATTTATGGGCGCTATTATCTTATTCTTAATTACGCTTGGTTAGGGTGCGCATAGGAAAGGCCCAAGGATTGTGAATCGCAAGAGGGTAGACAAATGGAGACAGATATACATTTTATACATATATTTACATGCTATACATTTGTAGATGTGTATTTAATAATGCGGATGATATGTCGATCGGCCGCCCCGGTGTTTCGCTTGCGTCCCCTGGTCTCTAAGCTTCTTGGGGCTCGTCTGCGTGGCCTGGTCCCGTAGCGCTGGTCCTATGCCGCAGGTGCACGTGGAGGGCTTCGTTGGAGGTGGCGAGTTCTCCTTCTCGTCTGCGAGGTCCAGGAACGCCCCTGGCGTCGGCGGTCTGTCTGAGGTCGTCCGGCGGCTGACTCGTATGCCGGGTTTCGTCGTGTTAGCCAGCGCGTCCGACAAAACGACCGACCTTCGGCGTATGACGATTGCACAGGGTGATCGGACGCGTTTAGAAGGGCGGTTCGGTTGTATGCCCTGAAAAGGGCAGTTCGCACCAGGACGTGGCGAGGATTCCGCGTCAAGATTTGGAAGGCCCGTTTTAGGCGATGGCGGAAGTACGTGCTCCACCGGTCGGATGAGGCGAGCGTAAGGGTTGCTTCCGGGAAGCGGCGGCGGCGGCACGTACCTCACGGGCCGGATAGCGCGGGTATACGGCGTCCAAGCGCCGTATCTCTGGCGACTAGCGCCAAGGTGTGGCCGCGTGAAGACGTCGTCTCGATTCTTCCTGGTGGTAACCCAGAGTGGCGTCGGTCGCGTCTTGCGACGTATGGCCGGGTTGTTTTTGTCCTCCGGAGGAGGAGGGGAAGGTCGCTCCTTTATTATTCTCGGCGTTGTGAAGCTGGTGGTGGCGCGTGGAGAATTGGTGGGCGACTAGCGCCTTCTCAAGGTACGGAGCTCTCTGAGCTGTGTTCGCTGCGTCGCCTTCTTATATACCGTGGGCGACTGGAGCGCCGTCTGGCGGTATTGAGTGTCGTCGTCTATTGGTGGGCGCGAGGCGCCGGCGTTTAACGCCTAGGAGTCGTTGGGAGATTGACGCCGAGGACTCACGGCGATTGACGCCGAGGAGTCAAGGCGATTTACGCCGAGAAGTTGTGGCGATTAACGCCGCGGGGTTACTACTCTTCTTTGCGCGAAGAGTACTGCGATCTGATATCGGCGACTGGCGCCGAAGAACTGGTTTTGGGCTCCCGCTGGGCCTCCTTATATATTATGCTTGGTTGAAAATGAAACACGAGTTAGCCGTTCTCCTAATGCGGCGCGTAGCGGCGTCGCTGCGAACTTACCGTCGCGTCGGTAAGTTGGTGCGCTGCACAATTAAACGCGCGAACGCGCTCTCTTGGTGGCGTAGACCGCCACATATTCGTGATCTGTTATCTGTGATTGATTCCAAATTTCTTTTATTATAAGCTCGAAAAGGAGGTTGCATTTAATTATTCTTAGCGGCTAGAAGCGAGGCGTATTTGCCGAGGGAAGATGCTGAGGACAGCTTCTGTATCGAGATAACCGGCTCGGGTGAGCGTGAGAGCGTCTGGCTCTCCGCGCGCCTTTTCGAGACTGCTGATAGTGCGCATTCTATAATATTATTATTAATTTATATCCAAGCCGTTACGAAAAGTTATTAGCTATTGTCTTTTTGTATTTTAAGTTGTATCAACGCGGGTCGTAGGCTGCATCCAGCTCACATAATCGATCAGTGTAATTTTTTATTACAAATATCGCTGAGACTGTGCGGTAATCGTGTGTGTGTTGTCGGGTGTGTGTAGTGTGATCTATTATGCTGTCGTATAAGAGGTCATCATTAATGTTACACCGGTTATAAACGAGGATGACGAGAAGTTAACGTTTACTTGGGGAGTAAATTCTGAGCGTGTGATTGTACGTGTATGTACGTCGTTGAAATTGCATAGCCAATATCTTTTATTGTTAGGTAAAATATGCTGATCCATGCACATGCGTACCTGTGCCGAAAACTTAAAACTGTGATAGCGTCCTATACGTGTGATAGCTCATTTACCTTATGGCTGCATTGTCGTGAGGCGGCTGGCTTAGAGTTCGCGCTTGTTAATCTACGTTAATAAGGATTAATCAATCTACAGCTACGTAGCAAGGGTAGAACATAAAATAGCGGACAGCGAGAGCATGTGCGTGCGCGTATAACGCACATGGGCAAGCATGCGGTGCAGTAAGCAATAATACTAGTAAATGGGCGCGTTCGGTGAGCTAGAACAAATTGTTGCTAACAGTATTTAAATGTGTCGTTTCCTCCTCGCGATCTGACTGGTTTAATTCGTTTTTGCGTTATGTATGACGTAAAATACAAAGAATGAAAATGTAATGTACGCGTTTAAAAGATGGTGCTAAATAAGCAAGATAGCAGGCCGTCAGATAACACTTGCCGCGCGGTAACACCGGCGAACGCTACAGGAGTTATATCTATTATGTCGTTCTAACGAATTAAATTATTGCCGACCGAAGTCATGCTCTCCCCATTGCTGGTTAAGTATCCCCGCAAAATAAGATAAGCGATTACTAATGATACTCTTAATAACTAAGGCGTAATATAATGAGGCAATTAATTGTAAGGCGCACGCAACGAGAGAGAGTTAACGCGTTGGGCGTCTGCAAAAATGCGTCGGCGGACGTCACACTTCAATTTGCAAATAAAATTCAAAATATGCAGTTAAATACATACGTCAATTAATGTGCTGAAAAAAAGCATTTTACATTATTTGTGCTGAAAAATAGGTACATTACATATTATTTTACCTCCCCGGATTGATTTTTGTTGTCAGAGTCATAACAAAGTTTTTTGCCAAGACAGTCGCAAGAAAATATCGAAATTGGAGAAAGCCCTATTTCTAAATAATTACCCTTATTTTGATGTATAAATATACATCGAAAAAATCCAAGTAATATCTTTACCTCGAAAAAATTGAAGTAATATATTTGTACCTCGAAAAAATCCAAGTAATATCTTTAACCTCGAAAAAATGTAAGTAATATATTTGTACCTCGAAAAAATTCAAGTAATATCTTTAACCTCGAAAAAATTGAAGTAATATATTTGTACCTCAAAAAAATCCAAGTAATATCTTTATACCTCGAAAAAACTTAAGTAACGGGTGGTATACGTAATCAAAAAAATCCAAGTAATATCTTTATTTAAAAAAAATATTACAACCCAAGTGACACATCACAAAATTGTGTTACCTTTTATTCAATCCAAGTAATTATCTATAAAAAAAAGAAATGATATCTGTAAATTGCGCCAATTATAAAGAAAGAATATATTGTCTCAAAAAATAATTGTTGCACTACTTTGATGAAAAATCTTTACATTGTGTCAATTAGAAAAAGAATGTATAATGATTTTATAAAATTAAAATTTTTTATTTAAATCCACCAAGGGAATATAAGATATTTAAATACAAAATTTAAATTTGTATTTTTTAGTGGATATAACATTTACAAAATTAAAAATTTTTAAATCCAACAAGGGAATACAAGGTACTTAAACAATACAAAGTTTACAAAAGCATTTAATTACAAACAATTACAGACAGAGGTCTGAGAATTATAATCAATTATAACATTACAAAATAAACATGTTTTATTAATAATTATACATTTTTTTTGTAAAAAAAACTTGGCGCTGCTAGACCTCAAAATATAATAAAGTACTAGGTCGAGTTACATTAAATACAAATAAAAATTACAAAAAGCTTTTTTTACAATGAAACTTATATACTAAAGAAACGTAATCTTAAACCTATTCCGCATAATCGCTTTGACAATGTATGTCTTACAAATCTAAACTTATCTTATACTTAAGTCTAATTGTTTTACAATAACGGACGCCTTATAAACGTTAACTTATGCTATACTTAATTCTATATCGCTTTCACAATATTCAACGCACGCCTCACAAAATTAAACTTATCCTATACTTAATTATTAGTCGCATCACTCGCCGTCACTGCCCGTATCACTCGCTCGCACATACACACGCTGATGATTATTATTATTACTCCCATTGCATTCTTCCTTGAATTATTTTTATCGTTGTCCTTATTCAGTCAAAATTATAGTACTTTATTATATTTCGAGGTCTAGCAGCGCCAAGTTTTTTTTACAAGAAAAATGTATTAATTTTAATAAAACATGTTTATTTTGTAATGTTATAATTGTTTATAACTCTCAGACCTCTGTCTGTAATTGTTTGTAATTAAATGTTTTTGTAAACTTTGTATTGTTTAAGTACCTTGTATTCCCTTGTTGGATTTAAAAATTTTTAATTTTATAAATGTTATATCCACTAAAAAATACAAATTTAAATTTTGTATTTAAATATCTTATATTCCCTTGGTGGATTTAAATAAAAAATTTTAATTTTACAAAATCATCATACATTCTTTTTCTAATTGACACAATGTAAAGATTTTTCATCAAAGTAGTGCAACAATTATTTTTTGAGACAATATATTCTTTCTTTATAATTGGCGCAATTTACAGATATTATTTCTTTTTTTTATAGATAATTACTTGGATTGAATAAAAGGTAACACAATTTTGTGATGTGTCACTTGGGTTGTAATATTTTTTTTAAATAAAGATATTACTTGGATTTTTTTGATTACGTATACCACCCGTTACTTAAGTTTTTTCGAGGTATAAAGACATTACTTGGATTTTTTCGAGGTACAAATATATTACTTCAATTTTTTCGAGGTTAAAGATATTACTTGAATTTTTTCGAGGTAAAGATATTACTTCGATTTTTTCGAGGTACAAATATATTCAATTTTTTCGAGGTAAAAATATTACTTGAATTTTTTTGATTACGTATACCACCCGTTACTTAAGTTTTTTTGAGGTAAAGATATTACTTGGATTTGTTCGAGGTACAAATATATTACTTAAATTTTTTCGAGGTTAAAGATATTACTTGGATTTTTTCGAGGTACAAATATATTACTTCAATTTTTTCGAGGTAAAGATATTACTTGGATTTTTTCGAGGTACAAATATATTACTTCAATTTTTTCGAGGTAAAGATATTACTTGGATTTTTTCGAGGTACAAATATATTACTTCGATTTTTTCGAGGTACACCACGCGTGCTTGGCGTCTTTTTTTTACCTTTTTGTAAAAGGTAATTTTGTACGGATATCATGCCTTTTTGTAATATTATCTTATAAACAGTTTGTACAAGATGTAAAGCTAAAGGTGTTACGGACCACTATATATCTAAGAAAACATCAATTTAATATTTTGCTTACTATTTTAGAAATAATAATCTATAATCCCTTTAGTTTTACATCCTGTGTATATTTTGCGACATAAAGGTGCGCCTACATCTATCGTAATGTTTATCGTAAGCTCCTTACGACGATCGTAACGCTCGTCGTTACCGCTATCGTAAGCTCATCGTATGAGTTGACTCAACTTGAAATTGACGATTACGACGCGTTACAACAGTAACCTAAACCTGTCAACCTTCTCGACGCGCGAAGTGTGTTTATAGATATATTGGCAATATCTTGTGTAAACTTTGCGTTATCTCCTTTTGTGTTATTTTTAAGTGTAAAAAAAGTTATAATGGAAAACGATAATGAAGACTGCGATGATGTCTTTGAAGATGATGTCAAAGATGATGACAAAGATGATTTGGAAATTCTTCCTGATCTAATCGAGTTGATTAAATACGTGCAGGAAAACCCACTTTTGTGGAATAAAACCCATCCTCAATTCAAAAACCGAAATATGAAAGACTTGAAATGGATTTTAATAGGTGGTCGTCTAACAAATCAACTGAGCGGTAAGTTTGATATAGACGTAATTTATATTGTAATTTGGTATGTATGTAGTTTATGTTTACTATAATCTATTCATTGCTCAATCTGTTTATTGTATTTACTGTTTATGCAATAATGTTGATTCAGGAAAAGAAGCCAAAAAAATAATCAACAATCTGCGAACAACTTTTGGCAAACTGCATAAAAAAGTCTGCAACAGTGAGCCTAGATCAGGAGCAGGTGGAAACCATCAGCTTTTCAAACCTGATTGGCCTGTTTATGAACACATGCTTTTCTTAAGGGATGTTATTCGACCGAGAAAGTAAAATTTGTTTTGTATAGTTGTTTTTACTATTTTATTATGCAGTATATACTGTTATTATTTATTGTAATTTTAGAACCCGGACGAGTGGTGTGAGGAAAATTGAAGAGAATTTTATGCAGCCCAAGATTCCTAAAAGACGCAAGATTATAACAAAGACTTCTACTGCCCAGCCAATCTTCAATTCGGCTCCTCCAACAAACAGCGCTGTACCATTGCTTAATGTGCCATGCATTAAGGATAGTGTCTGCGAGAGTGAGAATAATATCAACACCTCCCAAAATTTGCCACCTGAAGAACCAATTGTTCCAGATGAGATTCTGTTTATTCCAGAGAATGTTTGTTCTCAGTCCTGTAAATTAGAAAACGATTCCTGGACAGGGACAAGTTAGTATAACAAACATCCCCTAAGGCAGTTTCTGTGTGACTTCTATGGAAAATCTTGTTTTTATTTCATGATAAGATTAGGTTTTCTAACACATTTTCAACTCTTTTAACAGACCCCGAATCTGATCCTTTTGAAGTTATTCCTCTCTCGGGTAAATTGTCTAAAAAAAAGAAGAATAATGATGAAACTTTAATGCAAGGTATAGGAGATGTAGTTGGTGTTTTGAAGTCCTTGGCTAATTCGAAAACAAAAGCACCTATTGCTCAACCTATTGCTCAACCTATTGCTCAACCTATTGCTCAATCACAGCCATCATCCTCTGACCTTGCATTAAGCCCAACAGCAGAAGCCCTACTTGCATTTGTTAAAGCAAGTCTAAACAAGGTGAAAGAGGAAAACCTCATGAAGTGTTTTCAAGATATTTTAAACCTTTTCCAAAAGTACATTGAGAAATAGAACAGATATGGATATAATATATATGGATTATAGTTATAGATTGAGTATTTTAAGTTTAAGGAATAAGTTTAAGGTATAATTAATTACAAATATTGTTTGCAGACAAAATGTTCCATGTTTTTATTTTAAATAAATGTATTTTTTCATCTTAATCTTGATCTTTATTTTTCATCTAATTATATAATATTATTTCTCACACATAAATTATGTAGGGAGCACTGGCGAATCCTATGAGGCGTTTTGGGGTTAAAACGCCTTTTTCAAAATAAAAAAATCATAAATTTACTAGATCTATTTTAAAAAAACCATGATCGAAGTCAGGATCAGTTAGTGGTAGGGAGGTTTACTCTATCGGTTCCAAAAACATATTCATATTGCCAACTAGTTTGACTTTCCCCCATATTTGAAACAAAATAATCACGAAGAATATTCCTTTGTGCCTCAGCAATTTTACTATAATTGTTGCTTCCTAAGCGTCTAATATTTGTAAATAATTTATTTTGTGATGCCTCCAGTCTCCAAGCCCCGTCCGTAATTTGGCCTGTCACCATTTCTCTATCAACAAAGTTAGGAGGGCAATATCTTTTTCTATTAGGTGCAATTTCATTTTCTTCACTCATTATGAAATTGTGCAAGCAAACTATGGCCATAATCATAAAATCTACATTCTTAGGATCAGCACAGATTGTAGTGGATAAGATCCGCCATCTTACATTTAAAATCCCACAGGCATTTTCAATAGTGTTTCTAGGTCGAGAAAGTCTGTAATTAAGTATGCGCTCTCTGTCTTGTAACTGTGTTCTGCTATACGGTTTCATGAGATTCGGCAGCAATGGGAATATTTCATCACCAATCAAACAAAAATTAGTTTTCACTCTTGTACCAGGAAGTTCCTTAGGAGGAGGCAAATTAAGATTTTGATTCTTCAGAGCCGATCCTAACTCACATTGTGCCCAAACTCCACTATCACTAATAGATCCTGCATACATATACAACACAACTTATTTGCAAATAAAATTTGCATTAATGCATTAAATGAAGCAAAATTCTTGATATACTATTTCCATACCATATTGACCAACATCTATCCACGTAAATCGATATTGTGCATCACACACTGCCAAGAGAACTATGCTGAAAAACTTCTTATAATTGAAGTATTGAGACCCTGATCTGACAGGAGCTTTGATACGTATATGCTTCCCGTCAATAGCCCCGATACAATTCGGGAACTGCCATATCTCAAAGAAGTCTTTAGCAATTTTTGTCCATTCTTCCTCGGTTGGTGGAGATAAATATTTAGGTTGCAACACCTTTACAAGAGCACGACATGTATAATTTACAACTTTGTGAACTGTAGATCTTCCAATGCGATACTCCCAATGCTTGGACACTCTGCTGTTACCATGTGCCAGATAACTATAATAATTTAATTAATAAATAAAGAGCAAAACAAATTTAGGAGGTAATTAAGAAAAAGCACACTCTTACGACAGAGTTAATGCTAGCTTCAATTCAGGATCGAGAGGCATTCGTCTGCCTCGGCGGACTCTTTTTAATAACATAGGACGTATCCAATTCAACAGGCAATCAAAACTATGCGGAGACATTCGCGTGTAAACATAGAACTCTTCATGATCAGTGCTTTTTAATTCACGAAATAAGGTCGCATGGAATCCATGAACATCGCGAGATCGATTTATGGGCCGAACCCACCATCTTCGGTTTCGTTTCTTTCGAATTTTTATTAGCAAGCATAATTGTATCATTAATACTGCAGCACACACAATAATTAACTCATTCCTCTCCAATCTCTCCATGATGCAAAACGATTACATTTGACATTACAATTTGACATTTGATTTGATTTTGTTTCGCTATTAACGCATTGCGATTTATGTAGATAGACAATGTTTACGACAGCTTCTTTGCTTACGACCACGATCGCTTACGATCGCTTACGATCGCAGCGTTACGATAGATGTAGGCGCACCTTAAGATATAATGCGACATAAGATATAATCGCAAATGTAGCGTGAGTAATGCTAATGCTATAAAGTGGTAAAATCCCACCACCACCCCCTCGCCGTCTTTTATAATTGAAATGTAGTCATTGATGCGGTTTCGAGTATTATGTAAAAATGAAATGTGCATCTGTATTTCATAATATTGCTTATATATATATTATTTTTTACCAACTTTTTCTAAAAATAATATATAAATATTTTTTGAACCGTTAGGCCATCGTGCTTTTTTAATAATTTTTACATTATTATCAACTGCAACATCATTAAATGCAATCCAAAATCTGTCTGGTCTACACATACTTGTAAAGCAACCTTGTTCAATAGATTCACCATGATGAAATATAGCATTCATTACTTTATACTGCTGTTTAGCTATCGATACTGTAGTTGTTGGTATGGCAGTTAAATTAAATGTCTGTGGTATTTTCACTACTTTATTATCCTGTGATGATAACAAAATTAAATGAATGATAACTATTTCCTTGGTCGACGTTAATTCATTTTTAAATATTATATCATTTCCTGCACACTGTTCGCATGTTTTATCATGTGATTGACACCAATGTGAAAATGTAATCTTTAATAAATCATTAAGATTATAACTTTTCTTCTTCAAATTGTTAATAGAAATTGGAACAACTATATTGTTATTAGTAGTAACTTTTGTATTATCACATGATTTGCACCGAGTGGTACAAGTGACTTGATGCTCTACCAGATTTCTTATATAATCATATTCTGTACAAATAGCAGTAAGAAATTCGAGAGCGTCTCGTTTTTTCGGTCCTTCACCATCACGACTTGTAAAACGCTCTCCTAGCTTTGTCCGTACTTTATCAGCATTCAAATTATCTATATCTAATCGTTGGTCATATTTATGCGCTAGTATACATAATTCATCCGTATCAACTTTAAGCAACACTTTCCTAATAATACTTGACTGAAAGAAACATTGTAGTACTGAATTTGCGTAGCATGAAACTTTATCTTCATTTTGCAAAGCAGGTATCTTCTTTTCAACAATTTTTTGCAAATCAGTACTCTGTTTAGCTTGTTGATCTAACTCTTGAACAAAACTGATTATTTTCGACAATGTCCACGGAATATCTTTTACTTTTCGGAAACGTTTTTTTGAAATAGTAATCGTTTGTGCTTGTGGCAGAAATTTTAGTTTTAGCCGATTATATTCGATAATAGCTCTTTCACTTGCTGTTACAGATGAAAGATCAAAGTTAATTAAATACAATCCATCCAGAGATGTTACTCGGGACAGCGCAACATATACCTGACCACAACTAAATACAGAATTACCTATATCCATAATAGCGTTTTGCAAACTTAATCCTTGACTTTTATGAACGGTTATGCTATAACTCGGAGTTATGGGAAATTGTTTTCTGATAACATATGCTGTATAGGATACATGCAATACTTGAAACTTGACATTTACTCTTTCAATAAAATACTCCAAACCAGACGGTAAAAGAAGTTTAATCTTATCTACATAAGCAGTAGATGTATCCTGCATAACAGAAGTACCTGTACCAATTGTACCATTTACGAGGCCCAAACTGGCATCAATATTGCGTCTTATCATAACTTTCGCTCCAATTTTAATTGTAATTTGTTTTGAAAGCCCAGCTGTTGTAGTATTATCATCCTCATTATCCGTCAATTTCTTTGCTACTCTTTCTCTGACAGATTTATTTCTACATTCCAACGTATCTTCAGCAATTAATAATATTTCTCTTGAAGCAATACGACTTAACATTGCAGTGTTAAGAACATCGCACATATGATGAGTAGGCAGTAAACAAACGGTATCAGACGGCAAATTATCAATAAAATCACACAATTCGTATAATCTTGTTTCGAAAGACTCGCCTTTGAAAGATATTTTTCTTTTCTCAAGAATCTCAGAATCAGATTTTGTCAATAAACCAATACGAACTCTCGAGAGTAATTCACGATAAGATCCGTCTCCTTGCTGGCGCATGTTGATCGTCAATTCATCATATTCAAATTTGTCCCACAAAATGTTTTTTGTAGTCCCCATACTGCCAATATATTTACCAAGTTCTTCGTTCGATAATGGAACAAAAACAAAATCTTCACGTACAGGAGGTAATTGAAGCAGATCTCCAAATAAAAGAATATGCTTTCGACCAAACGAAGCCTCGTCAAAGCTATCAAATATTTCACATACACGCAAGTTTATATACATCAAAGTTAAATTAGATATCATTGACACTTCATCAATTATAATAAGAATAACATCTTTGAGATCTGCCCGTAAAACTTTCAAAACGTGTGGAGCTAATTGTTTATACTTAGGAGTCTGACCATGTTCAACAGGTAACTGCAGCAATCTATGAACTGTCAAACCATTGATATTAAACGCTGCTATACCAGTAGGTGCTGCTACAGCAGTATTCTTGTTGCGATTTTGTTTTATCCAGCATACAATTGTTTTAATTAAGAAAATTTTACCAGTACCTCCTTCTCCACTAACGTATAATCGTAATGGTTTATAATTATCCGACGATGTTATGGTGTTGTCGATATCCGACGATGTTATGGCGTTGATGACTCTATCAAATACTCTTCTTTGATCTGCGTTCAGCTTTGAAATCATTTCAGATACATCGATTTCCTGATCTAATTTGTCACCAAGGTCCTTAAAATCTTGCATCGCTTCACCAGCCTCAACATTTTGAATACCTATTAGATTATCAGGATCATCTTGAGACTCATGCTGTTTTCCCAACTCATCTAAATGTTGTTGAACTAATTCCTGCGCAGTTTCAAATGCTTTTTGCAATTCCTCTAATTTTTCATGATACTGCAATGCTTTCTCAAGATGTAATTTTCCCTTGTGAAATTATTCTGCATAAGTGTCACATCCATCTTTAAGATCTTCTATTTTCCGCCACGGTTTAAACATAAGCAGTAATGAAAAGAAATAATTTTCCGGCTGCGTATTGACATTGTATCTATAGTGATCAATAAGATGTCCACGCTGTCGCCGTTTCAGATAATAATCATTCTTCATCTTGTACTGTTCAATATTTTTACCTTTCGGTTTGATTTTCGAAATCTCATACCATTGTGCAAATTCATACAAAGGCATTGATTCCAATTCTTCCGGTCTCTGTGGATAATGATCATCTATTATAGATGGACAAAATATATCTGTAGAATCTCCGTCAAGAGCTTCAATTTCCTTATAGCCTTTCACTTTTCTGTGTCGTATCTGATTAACATTTAACCATCTAAAAGTCGTATTTCGATCAGTCCCATATAAAGGAATACCTAACAATCCATCAGCACCTTCAAGAGCTCCACATTCCCTATTACTAATGCCTCGCACAGCAATTTTCCAAATTTTTCTATGCAATGATTCCTTTTTCTCATTTTTACTATCAAGGATAGCATCAGATATTTCACTTTTCGCTGCTTCATTTATGTACTTAGTAATATACCAAGTAAGCAACGTGGATTTTTCACCAATATATTGTATATCGACATTTCCTTCCACTGCAGTAAGAAGGACAGTATTATAATCATTTATGTTTGTCTCAGCATCTGTTCGAGGAAGACCATAAAGCCTACTTCTATTTTTCAATCGTTTTCTACCTGCTATCGAACTCATGACATCTCTGATAATCAACGTTTCCGTGACAGGACGAGGAAATCCGAAACGACATACATGAGTCGTTTTACGTCCTACTTTTTTAGAACGAAGACAATAATCGTTATGTTTGTGTTGTTGATGCGTATTGACTCGCCTGTATAATAATGGTGAAATCTTTGGATCCGGCATTTTACATGTTATATGTTGCAAAATAAATTTAGAAACCTTTTCAACGGAGGATTCACCAATAATTGGCGCATCTTTAATCCAAATTAATAAATGAAAATGTTGTATACCTCTACCTTGGTATTCTCGTCGCCAAAAGTAATGTGTTACTTCTCCGATCGGGTGATCTTTGGAACAAATAAAATCAAGCAATGCTTTGAATTTATTATCAAGAAACCTTGACGTCGACACGGGATCCCTAGCAACTAGTACACTAATGGGCGTCGAATCGTCAGGCCATCCATTTACTTCACGAATATATGCACCTAAATCATCCATTAGCCAATCAGCAGGACTCCATGTTAGGAAAAATGTCGCAGGTCCGTAACGTTGCGTCATACATCTTAAATTATTTCTTGGTCGACGCCAGTATTGTTCCGTATTTCTTAGAGTGGCAAATATTGTACTCAAGTTAGATTCTAATGCATCTGTCTCCATTGCTTGTAAATATTCTGAAGCCGTATAACGATTAGTTATATTCAGTTTGTGAAAAATACCACGTTTCAATTGACGCATATTCAATTGATTTAACAAAAAAAATAAGAATTGTATATTTAACCTGAATTGTGAATGTTTGGACATCAAACGACATTTAACAAATTCATGGTCGTGAAGTTTAACTTGTCTAGTTTGGTGTTCTCCATTAACACCAAGAGGATATAAATCTGGAAAACATAATAGATCTAACAATTTCTCACGATTGTCCAAAGGCAAATCGTCAATTTTTAACATTTGATATAAGGCGGTATCACTTTTACATTCTTTTTTTTCATATAAAGGATAAATAGTATATTGCTCGTAATAATTATTATTTTCGTCAAGAACCTGAGTTATCATTGCCTTACGCTGATTATTTAAAGTAGTGTCTACGTTGTTTTCTGTTTCTTGCATTGGACTTTTTAGACTCGATTCGTGTTCGTCATCCGAATCAGATTTACTACCATTTTCATCTGTCTTCTGTATTTCATACTCTGGATTTTTTAATAATGTATGTAAAGAAAAATTATTATAAGTATCTGGTAATACAATATGAGAATATAAAGGATTATGTTCTTTTAACCACACTAAAGCGTCAAAAACCTTCTTAACGTCTACCATTTGTTCCCAGATAATTTTTGATTTTGTCGGAACATTTCTAACACGTACAAAGTACAGTTCATGATTGGTATTAATTGGATCCTTATCAGAACATATTTTGTTCAATGTCTCTTGCAAAGGTAACGGTAAATGAAACGTTCTACCTTTTACTTTTTGTACCATTCGTCTGTGAAGAAATCTTTTCTTACTAACAGGTTTCATTGAAACGACAGTTTAAAAAGCTTTAGCTCTTTGTATAAGAATTTTTTCAAACTCGTTAAGACATGATATTACTTCATGTGGATCATGTACAAATAGATCATTTAAAACGCAGTACGCAGGCATTAATCCGTCACGGAATTTTTTGCCACAGTAACGACATATGTATTGCGGGGTAATATTATGCTTTTCTAAATGCGCCATTAAATCTTTCCAAATTGGAATACCTATTTGTGCTTTAAGCTTATTAAATTCGAAGACACTTCTTTTATAACACAGTCTCTCACATGATGCACAAACATACCGAGGTGTGTCCATGGAGCGTTTAGCAAAAGCCTTAAATGCATTTTTATAGCGAGACATGATTTCATCATCACTCAAAGTAGTACAATTCTGCTGATATTTGTACATATTTGCTTGTTGTTGTGCCAAAGTTATAATTTCGTTTAATGTGTCCAAATCAGCAGAAGTTAAAGCCTTCTCCAGATTTAACATCTTGTTATGTAATCTTGTCATTTGATAAACTAAACGTTTAATAAATCTCACCGTTGGAAAATGAGGTGATAATAATAGAACAGGAAAAAATGTCGCTTCGCAAGTTGTATCATCAATGTAACAAGCATGTGTGTGACCTTGTCTATTCGGATCCTTTATTGTACATGTATGAATATTTTGTAACAATTGTTGTATTTTCTTTAAAGTACATGTACTTATCGTTTTAAGGAATTGTCCATAACGATCAATTAGAAACGGATCAATTTTACACAAAGCATTGGATGACCATGACTTTTTTGCTCGAGCCTGCTGCAAAGGTAATACATTCATAAGTGTACCTTTCTCGTTCATCACCAAAAGTTGTGATGAAGTAATGTTACGATATGTATCGATAAAGTAATTTTCGGACGAAGCTGTATGTCGCGATATGCCACATAATGCACGTTTTTTATCGTCAATTGTAGAGCATTCAGCGACAAGTCAAGCATACTTGTGATTTCTTTTTAAGTACAGCTAATACTTTAGAAATATTGCGGACAAAACTGTCTCGAATACGCATACACCAACGTACGATTCTTTCTGCTTCTAATCGTCTTTCAGTAGAATTTTTAATATCAAGTTTTTTTTCAATGTCTTCAATTACCACAGGATTAAGAAATTGTATATAATTTCGTGACCAAAACTTTTGATATTTTATAGTGATATTTTTAGCAATATCGCGATTTTTTTTTGAAGGTACGGATTTAGAAGTCCTTCTTTCATAATATCGTTTATTAATAAGCCATTTACGATCAGAATATTTTTTTTGTCTATCTCGTTCTTGCTGAGAATGTATATAAGATAACGTTTTCGCTTATTAAGGCGTTTATTTAATAAGTTATTTTTATATTGACGCTGTTGTTTAGCACGATTATTTTCCATATTTTTATTATATCGATCCCGCCGTTTAGCAGCACACTTTGCAGCGCGATTTTCTAAATTCTGTTCCTCTGCACGACGTTTTTTAGCGCAATTTCTTTGAAAATGTCTGCTCATACGTTTAGCAGTCGCTTTAGCCTCTCTATCTCTTATTACTGCTAATGGAAGTACTTTTTGAGGATTAGCACATTGCGAATCCTGAGGAAAATGTTCAATAACATTATTTTCCAACATTTTTACCAAATGTGAACGCATTAACCTCTGTTCATATTTTACTTTGTCAGGTTTAATATTGAATAACAATGAAGTCGCAAAAGCAATAGCAAAAACACCACAATCGTCAGTGTTCGGTTGATGTTGCACAGTAGGAAATTTGACAAGCTGTTTCTTAAAGTCGTGTGTTGGAAATAATCCTTTCAAGAATTGCTCATGATGTTCGTGCAATGTTTTTCCATTTCGTGAATCATAGATATATATATTTTTTGTATCGTAATAGCTGCATACCCAATGTCCATCTGGATTTGATGCAGCTGTCTTTACTGAACCTTCCAAACTGTGCAATATTTGTATATGTTTTTACCTTGTGTTATAGATGGAATAAGTTCAGGTAATTGTAATAGACATGTATCGGCAGGTGTATAATGTGAACAATTTTGCAAAAGTCGATGGAAAAGATCTATATGCACATCCCAAAGCCATTCGCCTCGAATATATATATCTTTATGTTCAGGCTTTAAAATAACATTATTTGGTAAATTTTGTTCGGATCGCTGCCGCTTTGTAGCACGATTTTCTAAATCTTGTTCCTCTGCAGAACGTTCTTTAGCACAATTACTTTCAAAATGTCCATTTGTATATTTAGCAAGCGCGTCGGCCTCTCTCGCTTTTATTACCGCTAATGGAAGCACTGTCTGAGCATTACTTTGTGAATCTTGAGGAAAATGCTTAATTGTATTCGATTCGAAAATCTTTAACAAATGTAAACGCATCACTCTATGATCATATCTCACTTCGTCAGGTTTAATATTGAATAACAATGAAGTCGCAAAAGCTATAGCAAAAACTCCGCAATCGTTATAGTTCGGTTGATATTGCACAGTAGGAAATTTGACAGGATATTTCTCAAAGTCGTATGTTGGAAATAATCCTTTCAAGAATACCTTATAATGTTCGTGCAATTCTTTTTTATTTAGTGAATCATAGATATATATATTTTTTGTATCGTAATAGCTGCATACCCAATGTCCATTAATATTTCTCTTTTTGGGATCTGTACACTTTAATAGAGCTGACGAACTGTGCAATATTTGTATATGTTTTCTATCTTCTGACATATGTGGAATAAATTGAGGCAATTGGATTCGCCATGTTCCGACAGGTTCATAATCTGAACAACTTCGTACAAGTGTATGGAAATGATCCATATGATCGTCCGTAATCCATTGACCTTGAGTAATTATGTCTTTTTCTTTAGGCTTTAAAATAACTTTATTCGGTAAATTCCGTTTGGATCGCTGTCGCTTTGCAGCGCGATTGTCTATATCCTGTTCCTCTGCAGGAGGTTTTGTAGCATAATTACTTTCTAAATGTGTCTTTGTACTTTTAACAATTGCTTCAGCCTCAGTCGCCTTTATTACCGCTAATGGAAGCACTCTTTGAGAAATACCATATTGCGAATCTTGAGCAGGATTATTTGGTGAATTCTGTTCGCATCGCTGTTGCTTTGTATGGCGATTTTCTGAATCCTGTTCCTCTGCTCGACGTTTTTTAGCGCAATTTCTTTGAAAATGTCTGCTCATACGTTGAGCAGTCGCTTTAGCCTCTCTATCTCTTATTACTGCTAATGGAAGTACTTTTCGAGGATTAGCACATTGCAAATCCTGAGGAAAATGTTCAATAACATTATTTTCCAAAATTTGTATCAAATGTAAACGCATTAACTTATGTTCATACTTTACTTTGTCAGGTTCAATATTAAATAACAATGAAGTCGCAAAAGCTATAGCAAAAACTCCGCAATCGTTAGAGTTCGGTTGATATTGCACAGTAGGAAATTTGACAGAATGTTTCTTAAAGTCGTGTGTTGGAAATAACCCTTTTAAAAATTGCTCATAATGTTTGTGCAATATTTTTCTATTTTGTGAATCATAGATATATATATTTTTTGTATCGTAATAGCTGCATACCAAATGTGCATCTGGATTTGATGCAGCTGTCTTTACTGAACCTTTCGAACTGTGCAATATTTGTATATGTTTTTTACCTTGTGTTACAGATGGAATAAATTGAGGCAATTGTAATAGACATGTATTGGCAGGTGTATAATTTGAACAATTTCGCAAAAGTTGATAGAAAAGATCTATATGCACATCGCAAAGCCATTCGCCTCGAGTAATTATATCTTTTTCTTTAGGCTTTAAAGTAATAGGCACAGACATGTTACTTCTTAAAAATAAGATGGTTTTCTATAAATTGATATCTTACACTATGTTTTTAAATGTAAAAGTGAATCTTTACAATTTAACTGCTAATGCAGCTGTTTTAGAACTATAGCCGTATAAACAGCCAAAATTTAGCGCTAATAGCAGCCAATGTTTGCCAGCGCTTGCGGCAGCCGTTATACAGCGCCAAAGAGCAGCCGGATAATATATATATTTACATATATATATATTTTCTTTTTTTTTTTCAGAAAACCTGCAAAAAAAAATATATATATTTACATAATACAAATTAATGTAACAAGCCGGTATTTATAGTCGAATCTTATTTTAAAATCGTCTTAACCCGTTAACCGCTTTAGACGAGAATACTCGCACGACTATATCGCCCGTCAGACGCTTTGGACGTGGATACTCGTGCAACGATATAGCTCGTCAGACGCATTGGACGAGAATACTCGCGAAACGATATTGCCCGTCAGACGCTTCGGAGTTAACTTGGGTCGCAAGTTTGTCAAGCAAACTTGTGATGTTCCATGCTTTCGAATTTATCACACAGAAAAACAATTCAAATAAATTAGTATTTTTTCTTTTGCATTTTTTCCTTTTACTTTTTCTCTTACCTCAAATATTAATATAAAATAAAAAATTAGTTGCTGTTGATTAAACAATCTTAATTTTTAAACATATTTGTCAAATTATGAAAATTGATTATGAAAATTGCTTGACAAACTTGCGGCCCAAGTTAACCCCAAAGCGTCTGACGGGCGATATCGTCGCGTGAATATTCTCGTCCAAAACAGTTCATGGGTTAAGTAATGTCTTAAGATGCTAATACGGCTTTGTGATTGATTTAAAACGTTTTAAGATTGTACTTAAGACATTCTTAAAAATAAGATCCGACTATAAATATCAGCCCTAAAACACGACAAAAGTAAAATACACATTGAAGAAATTAGTTACTGAGACGATTTTGGTACTAAAATAATAATACTATAATAATGTACTTTTAAAATAGACAAATACAAAATTATTTAATATCATCTTATTAAACGACAAATTTAAATTTTATCCTAATTCTATAGATATTTATTGTAAAGCCTGCGGCACACGATACGATTTTTCTTACTAAATATGCGAGTCATTTTGCTAGTAGTCATATGCAATTTCAAATATTGCGTGCCGTTTTACTAGTTGTGTGCAGCACGTACAGCAGCACGCAGCACACAACATTTCGAGTTGCATAGCCAATATGACTAATATGACTACTCTAGCAAAATAACTAGCATTCAGTTGTTAGTAATAAAAATCGTATGGTGTGCCGCAGGCTATATTGAAGTTAATTACAAACAATTACTTAAAGACTAGAGTTTTTAGTTATACAATGAGAAACGCAACCTCACACATACAAGATGATTTAAAACAACCCTATTGTCCCGCAAATGTCAAATCCTGGCCAGTATTCATAGTCGGATCTTATTTCAAGACCGTCTTAAGTAATGTCTTAAGACTCTAATACGGCTCTGTGATTGGTTCATGACATGTTAAGATTGTACTTAAGACGATCTTAAATATCTTAAATATAAGATCCGACTATGAATACCGGTCCCTGACTCAATTCTAAAACGATTTTTCTTGTACCAAAATTTTCTCCAAAGCTTAGGGTTGCGTTCCGATATTCACCGCGAGTACTGAAAAAACAGTATCAATATAATAAAAAAGTGTACAAATTAGAAACTTGCACATTGCTTCATTGTCGCTTTTTATCGCTCATAAAGTTTAATTTATTAATTAATCTATGAAAAGTTTGCCAATTTATATAACAGATTGGCTCTTCATGGACGAAACTTTATAAGCTAAGCGAAAAGAACTTACACATTGCTTCCTCATTTTTTTCGCTCATAAAGTTTCCTTTATAAGGAATTTGCCAAATTATTAGCATAGAATATTGAATTCCTCATAGAGGAAGCTTTATAAGCGAAAAAAATGATAAAGCAATGTGCAAGTTTCTAATTTGCACATTATTTGTTATATTGGCAATATTTTCTATTTCCATTATGTTCTTTAGTCTTTTCTATCCCTATTTCATATATAATCCTTAAAGATTTTATTGATTAGTTTTTGAGTTCCAGACACTTGAAATTTCGGGAAATTCATAAATTCTTACATACATAGAAGCTGGGCCTTATAAAGTTGGGCGTAATCAACCAAATCGTAAAGAATTAGGGGAAAATGGGGCAGGGGTTAAGACACGGGGAAAGTTGGGCCACTGCTGGTTTGAGGAAAAGGAAGTTTTTTAGATAGGCTGCACTATCATTACTGCATGCCTTGTTTATCCAGAAGATAACTTTATTTTTTACAGTCAGATTGTATTGTTTTGTGGTGAGCAAAAAATAAGTGTTTTTGAGTATTAAAAGTAAATTAATTAAATTATTATAATTGTAGAAATTTTATATTTATTACTGACTGATAGCCTACATAGTTGTGTCTAATTTGTGTTTTTGCACAGTAATCAATTGAGACACAAAACTTCTTGGGACAAGATGAGATCTTTAAAAATAACTGTATTTTAAAAGGTTGTTTCTTGTTTTAGATTTGTTGCTTATTAAAGATGGTCAAACAACGGAAAAAACCTGGTTTTTTTGTTCTTTAAATTTTTTTGTTTTGATTTTTTTACGTTTTAATATTGTTCCTATTTAATCTAATATATGTATATACATATCCCATTTTAAATGCCGCAGGCAAATATAGAATAATAAAAAAAATCGAGTAATAAATATTATTTTTCGATTTTTGTCATGGCTTTCATGGCTTTCATGGCTAAATATTATTATTCGATTTCTTTCTATAACTTTATTCTCATAAAAGTATGAGGATAAAGTCATAGAAAAGTAAATACTTTGCAAGATATTTCATATTTTGTATTAAAAATATCATAATAAAATTTGAAATATCTCAGGAAATTCTCAACGAAAAAGAGCTTTATTATAGTGTATTGAAAACGTCTCGACAAAGGCTACAAGAAAATAGAGGTTCCATTTAAGGAAACATCGATCACATTAGCCTTGAAAAGGTCACTCAAGATCAAGTCCACCATTTTCATCACAGCCCCCATCAAAACAACTTTTGTCTGAAACATCTTTTCGTATCTTCCATATTTTCAGAGATATTTGTCTACGAGATTTTAAATGGGACACCCTGTATATCATTTTACGTTCTAATATTGTTCTTATCTAATATATATATTTGTGTTATGATATATATCATAACACAAATTATTGATGTGTTTCATAGTGCCGCACCGAGTGCCGCACACTGTCTCAACCTTCCTCACTAGGTTAGAGCTCTAAAAAAGTTGGTATACTTGTCCGCCATTTTCTATCCAACCTAGCCCAATTGCATGTGAATTTCGTATACGTCAATACGCCTTTCGGTCTCGCGATTAGGTTAGATTGCATAGAAAATGGCGGACGAGTATACTCACTTCTATAGAATAGAGTCCCGAATAATAAGAGAAACGCAACCGATACCCTCTCCATGGTTCCTATTGAGCCCACAGCTGACCGTTTGTAAACATGTCTATCTATTACTTTGCATACGGACACCACACAGATGCACACGGATTTAGTTGCGGGCCCAACACTCTCGGTTTTCATTGGTGGCCGCGATCAACCAATCAGCAAGCGAGGAAGCGGTTACGCTTATCTTATTATTCAGGACTCTACTATAGAGCCTTAACTGGGTGTCTCAACTTAGTGAGTCAAGTTGACATTTTTCAAAAATTAATTTTTTTTATTTATTTAGAAAATAAAGCACGCTAAACCAATAAAAATTACAAAATTTCAGTAAATCTGTGCTGAAAATCACTTTAAAAAGAATTTTGGCATAAAAAAATACAGCAAATTGAATTTAGGTGTCTCAACATGCCTCACTTTTCCCTATATATGAAGTAGGAGTAGAAAAGACTGAAAAATATAATAAAATTAGAAATAATCCGATATCTCAAAATTTGCGAAAGTTAGAGCAACCAAGGGCATTTCTCTCAAAGAATTTAAAATAAAAAAGCAATCTAAATTTACGTAACGCACACTATAGATTTTCAGTACTAGCATCGAATATCAGAACGCAGCCTAGTTTTCGAGTTAAAAAAAAAACACACCTTATTGTAGGCCGGTACAAGATATAGGCAGAAGCGGTACAGTCGCAGGCACGAATCACCGTCTGCTGGATATAATGCGTTAACACCTAACAAACAATTCACTTATATTCACTCACTCACAGAGATAAATGACTATAACATATTTACACGGCGGATTATAATCCGATTTGATAACTACCGTATACTATCCGATCCAAATCTTCTTTCCCAACGGGCAATAGCGAGGCGGGTG